>WEDG01002419.1:20000-208230 GCA_017591395.1 Schistocephalus solidus | reverse complement strand
AGAGAGAGAGAGAGAGAGCTAATAGAAGCGAATATGCGTATTCCCGGAAACAAATGAGAAGAAGAGGCAATTGATACGTATACGACGTATTATGGAGGAACATTTCAAAATCTTTAAAAAAGCTCATAACTAGAAACTTCTTTTAACCGAAAGATAAACTTTCTTTAAGTTTTAAATTTGAAGAAGGCGTAATTTTCTATCAAACGAACAAAAGACATAATATCGCTGTTGTGTTTTCTTTAAAATATATTTGAATAAATAAGAGCATTGAAAATGAACGATAAGCATTGTCTACCACTTAAATAGCCGATTTTCTACTTTTTGCGAATGGTCAGAGAGAAGCTCGTTCAAACCGAATTAGGCTGCACGATAATCAATACGACACCCCGACTTAATTTATTTATTCGAATTGAATATACACTGCAAAATTTTGGTCGAAATTTCATGAGATGGGAATCGTGCCCGTAGCCCCATTCCAACTGCAAAGCAAGGGAGCACTCGGAAAGATTTGTGGTACTAAAGATGCCTACTACATACTACTATTACTACTTCTACTACTAGTACTATTAATGCTTCATACAACTGGTGCATACTGTTCCATCTTTTAACTATTCATATGAACAATGCATAACATCGGTTCTTTCAGATAAGCTTCAGGGCCTCTTCCTCAGCGATCTGCACTCGACGAAACGAATTCTTCCGTTCTGATCTAGGACTGGAAAACACGGCGTCAGCCCTGCGTGCAAATGTTTAGCAGCCTTCTTGAAACAAGTCATGAATAGGAAAGTTTTTTGCCGGTTTCACGTTTCCCCCGTAGTAGCTGCCTCCACCCAGCTGACCTACTCTAGGCTCACTGTATTTCTAACCTTGACAACTTCAACTCCCTAATTAAGCAATATGTTTGAATATAAAGCCATTTCTGAATTTCGGTTGGGAAATCTACTGCACATTTTGCGGAAACAATTGGCCGTAAATTAATGAGAAAAATCTCCAGGCCGCATGCTGGAGAACCAGGCAAACCACTGTTCCTGCTGTTCCAAGCCTCTTTCGAGTCTCACCGTTTACTGATCTGCAACAAGGTCTTCACAAACATTTACAGCTTATTCGGCCTCAAATCCGTCTGCGGAGGAACGATGGTAAAATAATTCACCGGTAGCCAATGCACTCCTTTAGGCAGCGTCATCTTCGATCCGATGTGCAGCATGGATTCTGTTGAGGCAGACCATGCGTGAGATATTGGCTTTACCGTTTAGAACACTGGGACAGGACCGTTAATGGGGTAATGTGGTGCATGCAGTGACTTCTGTAATACCTTCAGGTGGATATGAAGATTGCTGAGCGACTGCACCGTTCCCAATGACTGTGTGCTTGGCCGAACTCTGCTCGTTATAGCCATCACAGACAGTATCCATAAAATTGTTTGCAATGCCGCCATGTTTGCGATATCTGTATTCTGTACAGAACTGCCGGAAAAGGGTTAAGAAGAAGTTGGTGATCGGGCTAGGCCAACAGGAACGAGAGTGGTGTCCCGAGTTTGAGACCGTGTGGAGTCGACGCAGGGCATCAGTGAGGTCATGTATGCGTCAGCATTGAAGATGACTGGCCGGATTGGGCAGCCGGGATTGGTGCGAATCAAACAGTTACTGGTGCGCACGTGCATGGCGGTGCGAGGGGTTCAGCATTACAGCAAGCGCGTGGAGTCGGGCCATTACAATGTAGCCGTGTTTACCCATTATATTTAGGGATTTAGAGCGTAGTCTGGACTGAAGTTGACAAAGTGCGTTATCAGGCAAAGCTGGGCTGACTCGAGCAATGGTCAAACGAATGGCATTTGATGTTTAATTTAACATTCTCCACGTAAGCAGAACTGCAGGGTTTACCATCTGAATGAACTACCATTGTAAAAAGTGGACGCTCAGAGGGACTTTGGTGTGTGAATCCCATCTTTGCTTTTACCATCTTTGCCCAGCACAAAAGTAGACAAGTCCGCAAGTCCAGCCTTGTAGCTTGTCCGGCAGACGGTGTCTACCTATGATGAAATAATAATCATATTAATTGTTAGTTTGCGTATTTCAGGGAAATAAATACAGAGTGTAGGTAGAGGAAGCTGTGAAAAATTCGCTAGTGTATGGTAGGTAAATTCAGTGGGGAAATTTACGGTGGACAACCTAAATCTCAATCCCTAACCCTAACTCTATAACTCTACTAAAAACCCTTACTCATGCAACCTTACTCGGACCCCAAGCCTAGTCCTAAAATCTGAAACCTGCATCCTTACTCCAGACATAACCCCAAAGTCTTAACGCCAGACCTAAATCTAAAACCCAAAACTTGAACCACCAACCACGACCTTTAAACCTTTAAACCACGCAAAGTATAGGAAACAACACCTACTTATATAAAATACGTAGTGCGTTTTTAAAAACAACCTAGCTGTTATATACGCTGCCCTCAAAAACTATTTAGTTGTACACGCAGTTAATTTGGCTGTGGATAATTGGCCCTATTCAAGCAAAAAGAAGCTCGAGAAATTATCGCACCTGAGTCCCAACTTAAAAAAAAACAAACATACAATGGTTGAGGACATCTAGACCTCCATGACTGTTTTCATTTGAAGCGCTCAACGCCGAGGTGAGTACGACGTATCACACGCTGAGGTAGCAGCGTGGCTTTATCTCATTCCACCCTCACTCCATCAAAGACAGATCATTGCTGCATAAATTTTAGTTAATTCGACTTGAATTTCATCGTGGCAGCAAATGCACTCTAGTCTCCTTCGCCTTGACGGACTTTTGCATTGGTTACTTCTCCCGAAATCTCTCCTAAAACAAGTCAAAGCTTTCATACTTCGTTTCAATCCCATGTTGGCTTAAGCAGGGCAGGTCAGCTTGCTTGACTGACGTGTCCTAAAACGTGCTCGACCATGCGTGATTTTATCGAAGTTCTCCAGCTAGACACATATCGGGACACGTTGACCTTAAAGACATAATGACGGCGAATAGACATTTTTTGTATCTGCTCTCTCGCAGCGGTCTTCTGAATTCAGTTGGACTCAGAGATAAGGGTTGCTAAGTTAATGGCTATCTGACGGGCCGGCTCCTCCTTTACGAGCATGTTTTGAATATATTTTAAAAAGTAAAGAGAACGATCTCAGAGAAATGGTGGGCAGTTTTAGGATGATGGCGAAATGGGTTATCCTTCGGATGAGCTGGATCAAAACGGGAGTCAGTCTGGCTCACGACACGCGTATATCGGGCAGCGCAGATAATTCGTGAGCAAATATCGATTGCTGTACAGGAGGGCAGGGGTAGCGCTTTGTACATAGGCTTTAGCTCCTCTTCAGCCACTGTGTCCAATTCTATCACCAAGGGGTCGACAGGCTCGACCATTCAACTGCTGTAGAGGGAGGGAGGGAGCGAGGGAGCGAGGGAGAGAGAGAGAGAAAGAGAGAATACAGTGAGAGATGACGACGGAAGTACAGAATCAATTGTCACAGAAAAACCCACCATTTAAAATCCATCAAACAGACACATTAGAGTTAAGCACACAGAGAGGTCAATAAAGGTGTTGCAGTCAGCGCCCAACAATGCTATCCATGTCCGGCGTCCTTGTTCAAGATTCATTGCCTCAAGGTTTGGCAACGTCACAGCGGGCGGTTTCAGCCCTCGCTGACCCGCAGACTCTTGATCAACTTCCACTCGCACACGCGCGTGCATGCTGATAGTCGTGGATGCGCAACAACCACTTGAACACTTCTTCCCCGACCGATGCAGCATGGGCCAATAGGCACGACAGCACTCGGGTAATGCAACATACCTAATGGACAGCTCTTAAATCCCTCCGCAAGTGACCGATCAGGCCAATGCGTGAGTTGAATGTGCGGTTGCATTGAGGAAAGTTTATGAGAGAGTCCCCATTGCTGATGGTGGTGTTGGTGGTGGTATTGAAGGTGGTGGCGGGGGTAACGGGCGATGAGTAGAGGGATGCGGTTTCTATGATGGTGGGAGTAATTGAATTGATGCCAGGAGTGAGGGTGGGGGGAGTCTGGGCCAATAGGCATGACAGCACTCGGGTAATGCAACATACTTAATGGACAGCTCTTAAATCCCTCCGCTACCACGGTCTCTCTCTCTCTCTCTCTCTCGTTGACAGTGAGATCAAAGGACGCCTTGCTACGCTGAGCGGTCTTGAGAGCAGGTATCGACCGGCGTTTCCGAGCGTGCAAATACTCAGACGAGCCGAAATCAAAAGGGTTTGCGACAAAACATGCAGACATGACACCTAGAGCGCGCTCAGAGTACACATGGTGCTGTCTTACGAAGCTGTGTGGCAGCACACTGATGTGGCAGGCAGCACTGGAAATCCGTCAGGCGGACTTGTAAACAGTCATGCAGAATTAGCCATGTTAGTTGCCCTTAGCGCTCCGGAATGCACTCAAGTAAAGGCGTGAGAAGCTGTACATAAATCGCTAGAGCGTCAAACACCTGGTGAGACGACACACCAGCTTGCGTCGGAGGTGAGGTCAAAGGACGCGTATTTACGCTGCACAGCTTCGAGAGTATAGCAAGTGGCCAGGTGAGCCGAAACTACAAGGGCCAGTAACAAAACGTCTAGAAATGAGACCTAACGAACACAGAGTAGATTTGCGCTGGCTTACGAAACTCTCTGGTAGCACGTTGCTAAGTCTGGCAACATTGGAAATCGGTGAGCCGGACTTATTGACAGTCATCCGGGCATAGTCGCGTAGGGTTCGCGTGCCTTGTGCCTTTAGCGGTCGCGAACGCGCCCAAGTAAATACGTGAGAAACTGGGCAGGCAAATTTTCTAATCGCTGGAGCTAGAACAGCCAGTGTCCAAGCATGCGACATTTAACTCACTCACCACGTTAGGGTAAGCGAGCACCAGCACAGTCGTACTATAAAATACATTTTTGGGGGCTCGTTAAAACTAAAACTACAAAGGACGTTGCATGTATTGCATGCAGAATGACATTACCGACGAAAACAACCACCATCATTATCAGCCAGCCATACCCAACCCCAAATTGGTGCCACCGGCTGGACCCCGAGGGATTGAGTATGACTGTCTGATGACGGCTAATAAGCCAGAAACGGTCGTTCCAGTCTCCCTTGTCCTGATCGGCAGTCCTTATCTGCTAGTTTAACCATATAGATATGAAACATCAGTGACTCCGTCCGTTGTACAATGTCCACGCAAGCCATGCGAATCTTTGTACGTTTCTAACGTGTTAGTGCTGTAGAGTGAATTGTAAAATAATAATTAATCTGAAAAATGTAATGGAAAGCTGTAAGATCTTCGGCGAACGGTGTGCTTTGTTGGTTATCCTCTTGGACAACCATTGCGCATGATAGCTTTGGACAGGTGTGCAATTCTGGCACCTAGTCCCACAGCAATCCGATAGGCCGCTTCGTACACTTCTATGATGTACGACAATGCATGTCATACCATAGGGAGAGGTTATGGTTCGGTTCTGCGTGGATGAAAGCCTTGGCATCGCCTTAAGAACGCCTTCGGATAGCTATGCCACGTTAACTGACAAACGATCTGGATGAGGGCCAGCACCCCAGTGGCGACAAAGGGGGATATTTGACTTTAGTGAGCGGGGCCTGTGCTGCATCGCCCTCACGCACGCGCTCCTTCTTCGAGTACGCACTACGATCCAGCTGCAACCTGTACACGCCCCAGTACATTGTGCTTGGAAGCTCAAAATGA
The DNA here is from genome assembly GCA_017591395.1 of Schistocephalus solidus. Lineage (NCBI taxonomy): Eukaryota > Metazoa > Platyhelminthes > Cestoda > Diphyllobothriidea > Diphyllobothriidae > Schistocephalus > Schistocephalus solidus. The sequence continues at coordinate 202,498 of WEDG01002419.1, read as the reverse complement.
TTCAGTAGTCTCGGGGGAGGGGGGGGGTACTTCAAACTCGTCGGCTTCGAGTTCGATGTGACTGGAAGCGGATTGGAACGCAGCTACTGTCTTAGTATTAAGCCGCTTACAGCGCGAAGCAACGTTTGCATGTTACATTCCCTGGCCTCGACTCCGGTACATATGAGCGCTCTATCGAGAGCGTCCGAGGGAAACTAGCTTGACTGACATGTCCTGAAAACGCCCTCAAGCAGCTGTGAGCATACACAGAAGGGGGTTGACCGCATAACCTACCCTTAAGTGACAGAATCCGGTGCACATGCGCGCTCTGTAGAAAGCGTTTGTTCTTTTCTGCAAGCGTGACTACGACACACACCTTTGCGGGTACTTTAGAGGGCTGGGAGGAAATCAGTGAGTAGATGTTAATCATTGAATCCAGAGAGGAGAAAATCGTAAGCATTTATTTGAATCAGCTTCCTTCACATTGTGAGGGAGCTGACATTCACACTCCGTCCGTTGGTTACATTTAACTTGGAAAGACAGCACCACTCCCGTCTTTCCAAGACAATTTCGATGCGACTGGGGACAGATTGGGACCCAATGAATGTCCTGGTAGTAAACCGCTTATGACAAGTGGTAAATTTCATATGCTACAGTCCCTGACCTTGAAAGGACTCATAGGCTACCTCAGGCGATTTTGCCCACCAACTGAAATAATCCCTAAGCTGCATGTACGAGGGGTAACCAAAAATGAGCATTATTTATTTAATTAAACATCTTAAAAGGTTTAACCCCTCTAAAATACTGTCAATTGGATGATATGCACATGTCCCGACTGGTTTTCCTCCCTCTGCACCTCCAGCGGTTTTCCAAAACGCCATCATTTGACGTGGTCACTAAGCTGTGGTCGGTATGTACGACGAGGTACCCATAATGCGAAGGATTTATATATTTTTTACTGCAAGACAACATCTTCAACACATGAGTCCACTTCAAAATACTGCTCATTAGACGAGAGTCACTTGTTCCAGCATTTTTGTTCTCTTCTAAATCAAACGGTTACTGGCCTCCAGTTAGTTATTCTTTACTTCTTCTACGTTGGGTGGGGAGTGGGTTAGGTCGGGCGAATACAGAAGTTGAGCAACGGTTTTCATAACGTCTTTTTTCACCAAAACTGCTTGACTTTGAACGCTTCGCGGGAAGGTGCATTGACATGATGAAGTGGCCAGTGTTAAGCGGAACACTTTCAAATTTAACGAATCCTTTGATGTCGAAGAGACGAATGACAATGGATATCAAATCAAATTTCACTTACACTGCTTTTTAGGTTGGACAGTTAAGTTGTCTTCCACTGGCTGGAATGTTCATTTGTCTCTGAATCACAGTCGTAACACGAAGATCCATTTGCTGTGATGACGTTTGGCAAAGGATCAGAGTGAGTTTGTATCTGTTCATTCGATTTTCTGAAAAACACACATATCAGTTCGTCAGTTAGACTGTCGTAGCTCGACGGTGTCCACCGTATGCTTCACAGAAAGGGTGGTGCAGGGACGGTGATTTGCACACAAATTAGTTATAAGAGCATCCAGCGAATTTTCAAAAGACACCTTCTCTTTGGTTTTCTTCGTTTTACAGAAAAAGCCGAAGTTGCCGGCAAATGCCGGGTGTTAGGTGGTGGTGGAGGTGGTGTAGGGTGCGAGAAATTTTTATCATGCCGTTTTTTGTCAAAACTGGGTTATTTTGAAAGCTGTTTAGGCAGGCTGTCTTCTTTAACGTTGGCGTGGCGCTGCTCAAAGTTGGTCATTACAAAATTGCCGAGAGCGTTGAGATGGGGTTTAATACTACAAGCGCTGTGTTTGCTGCGGTGTTACACTACATAGCCAACTGGGCATTTAACGTACCTAGTGCGAGATGATAGCACTGCCAACCCACTTGACTACAGAAAACAATGCTTATTTTTTGGGTAGGTGATCGATCGATCGATGATACGATCCCACGCCAACGTCAGGGTCCCCACTTTCTATGGGGTCTCAGCTATAGCTGTTGGGGCTCAGAGCCCTACAATAATCACACCCTGTTGCGTATAGGAAGAGAAGGGAAAGACCAGTAGGAGTTGTGTATTTTGTACAGAAGCACGTGGTGCTGATCAGAGGCCCCGACGCGCGCGTCTGTCCGCTAGCGTGATGTGGGCGTGAGTGTGACTAACCGCTCGATTAGTTAATCGGCCAATAGCAGTTTGTGTGAGCATGTAATTGGCTTGTTTGTGCTCGGGGCTGGGTGCGGCAACTCGCGAAGTGACCTCATGGGGCCTCGTGCGTGGCGTGGGCGCCAAGGTGGAAGGCGCTAAAACTCCCCACCCCAGACACGGAACAAAGTGAGGGGTTGGCAGTGGGGCTAACGTAGAAATGCGTGATTAAATCCAGTGCGCATGCGGGTTTGAGAGCGTGCCGATAGCGACAGAAGCGGCTCGAAACCAAGGCACGGTTGATGCTGCGATCTATGCAGAGATGCAGTTGGACACCAGCCAGAGAGTGTGCTGGTATGACCTCGTCATCGTATGCCGGTAAGTTGGCACGTTGGTAATAACGCCAGCCGCGCCCTGATGTGGCCCCCATGTTGGTCCGACGCATCTGCCCCGTGGTCCGTTTAGGGCGCACATACACACATGACACGACACGACAGTTCAACCGTTGAAGTCAGACGATGTCCACCTTATGCACCAAGGAAGGGTGGTGCGGGGACGGTGACTTGCGCGTGGGTTAGTTTTAAACGATAGTAGCCTTGCACGGCAGATATCGCACTCTCTCCTCTTCCCTCACCTGGCCTGGTATCGTGACCAATAAAAACCGGAGTCGGGGAGGACGCATGTGGCTGGCGCGGCCGGAGCTGCCACTGGGCGTACCACAAAATCTGGGTCGAATCCCACGGAGAAGGAGTGCCATAAAGGTCACAGGTGTAGGATATCCAAAGTTCACGTTAAGAAGGAGCCATCGCAGTCTGACTCTCAGTCTGCCAGTCGATTTTGGTGTTGTGAAAGAGTATTCTGCCCAGGTGCACTTGCCTCAGCATGGCATGGATGCTGAGGATTCCGGTTCGCTCCACGACTTCCGTGTCCGGGATCCTGTCTTGCCATCTCAGCTTCAGTATTCTGCGGAGGCAGCTGAGATGAAAGTGATTCAGCTTCCTGGTTTGGTTCGAGTAGACCGTCCAAGTTTCCCCTCCGTAAAGGCGTGTCGTCAAGACGACGGCCTTATACATCTTAAGTTTTGTGTTCAGTTGAATACCGTGGCGATTCCACACGGAGGCCTGCAGCCGGCCGAAGGTCTGACTAGCTTTGGAGATCCGTTGGGCAACCTCGTCATTGGTTCTCGTGTTGCACGACATCGCTGTAAAGAGGCAACACTCTCGACACTCAGGTGTACTTAACGGTAGGTTTATGCGTTCAACCCCATCCTATGCATGTAAACAACTGTCTGAGCTACTGGGACCACAACTGAGTGTGAAAGTGCTGATTGAGCGATTTTTGGGAGGAGGCGGAGGAGGAGGAGGGAGGGAGGAGGAGGAGGAGGAGGAGAAGGAGGAGGAGGAGGAGGAGGAGGAGGAGGAGGAGGAGGAGGGAGGAGGGAGGAGGGAGGGAGGGAGGAGGAGGGGAGGGGAGGGGAGGGAAAAAGAACCCGCAAGTCTTTGATCGCGAGGTAGACTCTGGTATGCTTTTCTCAGCTATACCACAACAATACATAACTCCTCATCAGCCTATCCACCTCACATAATCACACGCAACACCCCAAAATACGTACTCTCAGTCTGCATAGTTGATTGAGAGGCAAGTATGATCCTCGGCTCCTTCTCCATGGGACTCCTCTGTTGCCTGTGTGAGTTGAGCTTGAGTATATCACGGAGCGATAAAAGCCATGCGTTGGAAGGTCGCCTGCTGAAAATTACACACAGACCTCGCAGTCAGTCAATGTGCATTGCGTGGAATGCCTGACTGGTGGTCTGAGAGTCAGGCTGCAATGGCTCCTTCTTAACGTGACCTTTGGCTACCTCACACATGTGAGATGTGAGCCGCTAAACCCCCTGATGCGTGGAATCCTGGTGCGTGTGCTTGGGGGGCCAGGTTGAGTACGTAGTGTACGTAGACGAGGTCACCAGCAGCGGCGCCCACTTCTGCATCAGAAAACTGACCGGTTCGGACGGTGGTCTGATTGTGGGGGTGGGGAAGAGATTTTGGTCGACGGCTCAGCGCATTTTTATCCCGATAAACAATCTGACGCGCTTGAAACTATCACGGTGCGCTAAAAACCGTGGCTTGGAAATTTGCCAACTGATGGGGAAACTCAGACCGCGTGGTCAGCCCAGTGTGTGAGTTTGTGCAGAGTGGCTGACTGGCGTAATGAGAACCAGGTTGCGATGACTTCGTATTAATTTGAACTTTATTGCACTCCCACTACATGGGATCCGAGTCAGGTGTTGTGGCACGCCCAGGGGCGGCTCCGGCCACGCCAGCCATCTGCGTCCTCTCCCGTCTCCGATCTTCTTGACTCTGTCATGACACCGGGCTAAGGTGGGGGAGGAGGAGAGAGTGTGGTAGCTGCAGCGCAAGTCTACTACCACTTAAAACTAACCCACGCGCAAGTCACCGTTCCTGCACCACCTGATGTGGAGCATACGGTGGACATTCTCGGACTACGACAGTCGAACTTTCGTACATGTTGAGAGCATGTCCGCTATCTTATTGGCCTCTCCTCCAAAAGCAAGCTATTTTTGATCCAGTGTTATCTGTGTGAGCGAGGGTGTGATGAGCTGCAGTTGTCAACTCGTTGTTTTCGGCGTTTTCTCTGGTTCTTTGGAACATTTGCTGTACTCTTGCGAACTTATTCAACCAATTAGAGATTGTTATGCTTTAATAGCCGCCTATATAGCAGCACGCACGCAAACATGTTGTGTCGATCGGAGTCATGACATCGGAGGCGTGAGATGGGGTCACACGCAATATGCAAGGTTTAGAATTTAGAATTTATATTTGGTTAGCACCGGGAAGGTACTGTCTAAGCAAGGTACTGTTCAGCAAGCCAAGGCAACATGACTCAGCGGGACCGGGCTGCCCAAATAACACACTCGAGAAAAGTTCAGTTCAGTTCACTAATTTAGTAGTGTCTAATTTTTCATATATTTTTGATGCTCCTTTAAATGCCCATCTGCTTTATAGTAAACATAACCAACAATATTCCTTCTTGTACGCGTCTGATAGAGAGCTTCTTCAATTTAATTTTTTCCTTCAATCAAAGAAGAGCTATCTGTTGGCTTTAAAAAACTTTTGAATTGGGAAATTTGTTAAGACTGTAGAACGTCCATTCAAAGTGCATTGTATCTGTTTGATGAGTAATGCTCCTCATTGAATATACGGTCTTGTCCACATCCGTTGCCAAATGATGTTAGCGCTGTATGTTATAGTCTTGGTGACTTAAAAGAAATCTATGATATTCCTTCCACAGATAACATATGGCTTTTCGCATGCAGCAGCAACAACGCGCAACAGGTAATGTGATTCGAGTTTGCGAGCTGCCGGACAAGGCACGGATGCAGCCTCTGGTACACCCAATCATTCTGATCTGATCTGATCTGTTTGCCAAATGGCGTTCATGGGAAACGATTGCTGTGATGTAATCTTTAAAAAGCAAGCAGCCAACACTTCATTCTGTTTCCCGTTAAAGCATACTGCGAAATCTTCGGAAAATTCGGATAAATGCAATGCCCAAATGCAGTTAAGAATTTACGCGTGGTTTGCGCCGTTTAGAAATGATCTCATGTAACTTGAATATGAACATCGTTCGGGTTGCCTTTTACGGTCCATGAATCAGAGCTAAATTCCATGATAGATTGTTACTTTGAATTTAAAGAATGCACTACCGTTGAATTTTTTACTCGTGACACCACATTGAACCAACATTATCATTTGCAAGTGGTAGAACGATTTCTTGATGCAGTGAGAAAATGGCCTGCATAGTGGATTTCGGGGACTGGTTTCTTCAGCATTACGATGCGCTTGTCCTCACACACCGTTTAAAATGAACCTGCTTTTGGCGTACAACGGTATAACAATGGTTTTCCAAGCCACATACTTGCCCATCGTAGACCCTTTCAAACTACGTATTCCCACCAATTACGAATAATCAAGAGGGAAGGGCTTGACAGAAAGTAGTAGAGATTAAGAAATCATCACCTGTCTCACTTAAGAGAAGAAGTTTACGAGAATATGGAACATATTTGAAAAAGTAGGAAACCCGTTAGGGAGGGGGATGCGAAACACAACAATCGGGTGTGGGGAACACACAACAACGGATACCCTCACGTGGTTTGACCCGCTGCTCAAGGCAGTTACCGGGGTGCGGCCGCTAGACAGATCCTAGCTTCGAGGAGCATCAGGCGAGAGTTGGGTGCCAGTTAAGGATCGACACAGGATCATTCAGCACCTCCACAAGAGAAATGCAGCGACCCGATACAGCACGCACTGTGCCTCCTCCTCCCCGTCCGTTTCGGGGGCACAGGTATGAAAACTTCAGTAATGGAGGTTTTGCATTGAAGTCGACCCCTTGGCGCAAGGTGAGCCTGGGCCTGGCAGCGGTTTAGCAATTGGTCAGTTTTAAAACCAGTCACGTGATGTCGCACGTCAATCAGGACTGCGCACATATTGGCGCAATGGCGATGGTCCCGTTTAAAAGCTAAGCCGACGCTTCGCACTTCATTTTCAAGGCGTCAGGATGCAAACGACTTTCGCGGCGCTGTTACTGGTGTTCTCGTTAGCCGACTGTCTCATGTCTGGTGGGAAGAGTCCACTTACGGAGGAAGACCTGAGAGGTGAGTCCTTCAAGGAAGCACTGGCGGCCAGCTTGAAGGCGCTTGGAGAAGAATCCAGTGGATGTGTCAGCTACGCTCTGGAGAACGTACTGAACGGCACAAAGCAGGTTGTCGCAGGTGTCCTCTACGAGTGGACTATGACCGTTAAGCAGACTCCAATTATGGGCAGTACAGAGTGTGTTGAGTGGTGCAATGTGTACTGCGAGGGAACACCAACGTACTTGGCGTCAGTCTGGATAAAACCATACACATCCGACCCCAAGAAAACAGTTGTCAATTTGACACGGATGTAACTTATCTTTCAGTCAATGTGCATCTGGCAGGGTAGCAAAATAACCCACACATTTAGCCCAAACATGCTATATACTCAGGCTTGCATATCTTCTACTTTTTATCATGATCAGGTGAAGTGTTGGAGTTTGTTTAAAATTTACTTGCTCTGACTCCTTGTCCGTTGTTAAGCTCTCTCTGTCTCTCGTCAAGCTTTCTGACTGCCTAAAGATCCTGAAGACAATTTTTATTCTTTTTATCTGTAGATGTAATTAGGTATTTTTGTTTTAACCACCCCCCCCCGCCCTGACTACTCTTTGAAACCCCGTAGAATAAAGTCTTTGAAACATTCACAGGAAGTGTTTTAGCGCTGATTTTTCATCCACCGGAAGTCAAAAGTTAAGAATTTAAGGATTATGTTAGGGTGGGGGTTGGGATAATGATCTACGTATGCACATCTTACTCCGTCAAAAATAGCCCGCTCATGCAGAAAACGCCAATAAGATGGCTTAACGTCCACCGTAGTCGGCCCTGTAGGAAAGTGCCGAAAAGAAGACTATAGGCTCCTTCACAGACTTGTGAGCCCCTTTCTCCTCTTCCTCCTCCACAAAAACCTCCTACGCCTCTTCCGCCTCCTCCTCCTTTTCCACCTCCTCCTCCACCACCATCTACTTCTCCTCCTCCTATCCCTTCTTACAATATCTCACAAAAAAACTCAACACTTTTACATGCAGTTTCAGGGCCATTTCGTCCTGGGGCCTTGCTTGACTGACGTGTCCTGAAAACGCGCTCAAGCAGCTGTGAACATGCATTGGAGGGGGTCGACCGCATAACCTACAGTTCAGTGCCATCTGAAAAACTCCGGTGCACATGAGCGATTTACCAGCGACCATGCAACGATCAAGGTATGCTCTATCGATAGCGTGGGTTCTTTACTGTAAGCGTAAATATGCCACATGCATTTGGGGGTGCTTCAGTTGGCTAGGAGGAAATCAATGCATGGGGATGGATCAAGATATCCGGACGGGAGGGAGATGACTTTTAACGATCCATCCATTGGCTACAGTTAACTTGGAAAGAAAGCTGCGTTATTTTTTTATTGCGGCAGCTTAAGTTTTAGGGAAGACCCTAGCCGCTGCGACCTACCGGCCCGGTTCAGGGTGAGATGAGAATAAGTTGAATGCCAGTTGAGATAGTGTGAACTATTGGAGAAGGGGTTGGAAGCAGTCGGCGGCCGGAAAATAGCACGTCTGGGGCCACGATAGCGGCGTCCGTGAGTGAGTCGACCTAGAACGTGATTGGCCGGCTAGGACAGCAGGATTGGCCGCCACTGGTGCGCACGTTTCAGTGTGTTTTTGTGCAGTGCGGCTGACTGGTGAACTGGCTGCAATGGCTCCTTCTTAATGTGGCCTTTATGGCACTCCTTCTCCGTGGGATTCGACCCAGATTTTGTGGTACGCCCAGTGGCAGCTCCGGCCGCGCCAGCCACATGCGTCCTCTCCCGACTCCGGTTTTATTGGTCACGATACCAGGCCAGGTGAGGGAAGAGGAGAGAGTGCGATATCTGCCGCGCAAGGCTACTATCGCTTAAAACTAATCCACGCGCATGTCACCGTCCCTGCACCACCCTTCCTTGGTGCATAAGGTGGACATCGTCTGACTTCAACGGTTGAACTGTCGTGTCGTGTCATGTGTGTGTATGTGCGCCCTAAACAGACCACGGGGTAGATGCGTCGGACCAACATGGGGGCCACATCAGGGCGCGGCTGGCGTTATTACCAACGTGCCAACTTACCGGCATACGATGACGAGGTCATACCAGCACACACTCTGGCTGGTGTCCAACTGCATCTCTGCATAGATCGCAGCATCAGCCGTGCCTTGGTTTCGAGCCGCTTCTGTCGCTATCGGCACGCTCTCAAACCCGCATGCGCACTGGATTTAATCACGCATTTCCACGTTAGCCCCACTGCCAACCCCTCACTTTGTTCCGTGTCTGGGGTGGGGAGTTTTAGCGCCTTCCACCTTGGCGCCCACGCCACGCACGAGGCCCCATGAGGTCACTTCGCGAGCTGCCGCACACAGCCCCGAGCACAAACAAGCCAATTACATGCTCACACAAACTGCTATTGGCCGATTAACTAATCGAGCGGTTAGTCACACTCACGCCCACATCACGCTAGCGGAGAGACGCGCGCGTCGGGGCCTCTGATCAGCACCACGTGCTTCTGTACAAAATACACAACTCCTACTGGTCTTTCCCTTCTCTTCCTATACGCAACAGGGTGTGATGATTGTAGGGCTCTGAGCCCAACAGCTATAGCTGAGACCCCATAGAAAGTGGGGACCCTGACGTTGGCATGGGGTCGCATCATCGATCGATCGCCTTCGATCACCTACCCAAAAATAAGCATTGTTTTCTGTAGTCAAGTGGGTTGGTAGTGCTACCATCTCGCCCAACTGCCCAGTTGGCTATGTAATGTTACACCGGAGCGGCCACAGCGCTTGTAGTATTAAACCCCATCTCAAAGCTCTCGGCAATTTTGTAATGACCAACTTTGAGCAGCGCCACGCCAACGTTAAAGAATACAGCCTACCAAAACAGCTTTCAAAATAACCCAGTTTTGACAAAAAACGGCATACCAACAATTTCTCGCACCTAACACCACCTAACACCCAGCATTCGCCGGCAACTTCGGCTTATTCTGCAGAACGAAGAAAACCAAAGGGAAGGCGTCTTTTGACAAATCGCTGGAGGCTCTTATAACTAATTTGTGTGCAAGTCACCGTCCCTGCACCACTCTTCTGTGAAGCATACGGTGGACACCGTCGAGCTACGACAGTCTAACTGACGAACTGACATGTGTGTTTTTAAGAAAATCGAATAAACAGATACAAACTCACTCTGATCCTTTGCCAAACGTCATCACAGCAAATGGATCTTCGTGTTACGACTGTGATTCAGAGACAAATGAACATTCCAGCCAGTGAAAGACAACTTAACTGTCCAACCTAAAAAGCAGTGTAAGTGAAATTGGATTTGATATCTATTGTCATTCGTCTCTTCGACATTAAAGGATCCGTTAAATTTGAAAGTGTTCCGCTTAGCACTGGCCACTTCATAATGTCAATACACCTTCCCGCGAAGCGTTCAAATTCAAGCAGTTTTGGTGAAAAAAACGTTATGAAAACCGTTGCTCAACTTCTGTATTCGCCCGACCTAACCCACTCCCCACCCAACGTAGAAGAAGTAAAGAATAACTAACTGGAGGCCAGTAACCGTTTGATTTAGAAGAGAACAAAAATGCTGGAACTAGTGACTCTCGTCTAATGAGCAGTATTTTGAAGTGGACTCATGTGTTGAAGATGTTGTCTTGCAGTAAAAAATAAATAAATCATTCGCATTATGGGTACCTCGTCGTACATACTGACCACAGCTTAGTGACCACGTCAAATGATGGCGTTTTGGAAAACCGCTGGAGTTTCAGATGGATAGCCACATGTTGCAGAGGGAGGAAAACCAGTCGGGACATGTGCATATCATCCAATTGACAGTATTTTAGAGGGGTTAAACCTTTTAAGCTGTTTAATTAAATAAATAATGCTCATTTTTGGTTTCCCACTCGAACATGCAGCTTAGGGATTATTTCAGTCGGTGGGCAAAATCGCCTGAGGTAGCCTATGAGTCCTTTCGAGGTCAGGGACTGTAGCATATGAAAGTTACCACTCGTCGTAAACGGTTTACTACCAGGACATTCATTGGGTCCCAATCTGTCCCCAGTCGCATCGAAATTGTCTTGGAAAGACGGGAGTGGTGCTGTCTTTCCAAGTTAAATGTAACCAACGGACGGAGTGTGAATGTCAGTTCCCTCACGATGTGAAGGAAGCTGATTCAAATAAATGCTTACGATTTTCTCCTCTCTGGATTCAATGATTAACATCTACTCACTGATTTCCTCCCAGCCCTCTCAAGTACCCGCAAAGGTGTGTGTCGTAGTCACGCTTGCAGAAAAGAACAAACGCTTTCTACAGAGCGCTCATGTGCACCGGATTCTGTCACTTAAGGGTAGGTTATGCGGTCAACCCCCTTCTGTGTATGCTCACAGCTGCTTGAGGGCGTTTTCAGGACATGTCAGTCAAGCTAGCTCCCTCGGACGCTCTCGATAGAGCGCTCATATGTACCGGAGTCGAGGCCAGGGAATGTAACATGCAAACGTTGCTTCGCGCTGTAAGCGGCTTAATACTAAGACAGTAGCTGCGTTCCAATCCGCTTCCAGTCACATCGAACACGTTTTGGAAAGACAAGACAAGTCGACGAGTTTAACGTACTACTGAATCATTTTGAGCGTCCAAGCACACTGTTCTGGGGCGTGTACATGGTACAGTTGGATCGTAGTGCGTACTAGAAGAAGGATTGCGTGTGTGAGGGCGATGCAACACAGGTCCCGCTCACTAAAGTCAAATATCCCCTTTTGTCGCCACTGGGGTGCTGGTCCTCATCCAGATCGTTTTTCAGTTTATGTGGCATAGCTATTCGAAGGCGTTCATCCACGCAGAACCGAACCAGAACCTCTCCTATGGTATGGCATGCATTGCCGTACATCATGGAAGTGTCAGAAGCGGCCAATCGGATTGCTGTGGGACTAGGTGCCAGAATTGCACACCTGTCTAAAGCTACCATGCGCAGCAGCGTCATGCAAAGGTTTTCCAAGTGGATAACCAACAAAGCGCACCGCTTGCCGAAGATCTTACAGGTTTCCATTGCGCTCCTCAGATTTACTATGATTTTCCGATTCACTCTACAGCACTAACAAGTTCGAAACTTACAAAGATTCGCATGGCTTGCGTGGACATTGTACAACGGACGGAGTCACTGATGTTTCATTCATATATGGTTAAACTAGCAGATAAGGACTGCCGATCAGGACAAGGGAGACTGGAAGGACCATTTCTGGCTTACTAGCCGTCATCAGCCAGCCATAGTCAATCCCTCGGGTTCCAGCCGGTGGCACCAATTTGGGGTTGGGTATGGCTGGCTGATAATGATGGTGTTGTTTTCGTCGGTAATGTCATTCTGCATGCAATACATGCCCCAAACGCTACGTCCATAGTTGCACGCAGACAGATAAAGACTTCGGAGCATTGGTCAAGATGTTTCTACTTGCACTACCTGGGCGTTCTTCGCGTCACAAAGCAACGGAAGTAACGAACCGAACGAAGGAAGGAAGCCTGTCTTCTTCGAGCGACACAAAGCCGATTTAAGGGTGTTTGAACACAGCCTTTCAGCTCGGCTAGTTGTTCGTGTCTGCTGCGGCCGCCTTCGGTGGGTCTCCGGACAGTATACGAATAATGTCGATCCAGGCCCGCATTAGAGCGAATTTTCAACTTGCACTAAAAATTAATGTTAAACTGCGTCTTTCTAACGTCTCTGGTGTTCTACTTGTCGATCAATTCATCCATGCAAAGCAAACACGACAGGGGATTTAGCTAATAGTTCCGTTGCTTGAATGTCATAGAATATATTGCGAGCAAGGCGACCTCTATTAATGAGCCGAGGTGCTCGTGACTGCGTTATGCCGCGCTAGAAATTCGCCCAAATGTGTCAGGACTTTTAGATAGTACAATAAATCAATAAATCAGCGACAATCCACGTCTGGTTGTCCTGGCTCAAACTGATCAATTTTTTTGATGAAAGTAAGATGACTGCACTCTTCATGACTTTTTGTATAAGTGTGTCAGAAAGGAAGAGCTGCCATTAGAAGCTCCTAAATCTTTCATGCCATCGTCCTTTGTAGTTTTAGTTTTAACGACTGTGCTGGTGATCGCTGACCCTAACGTGGTGAATGAGTTAAATGTCGCATGCTTGGATACTGACTGTTCTACCTTTGTGGATCCGCTCCGGCGATTAGACAGTCAGGTGTGGTGGTAGGCCCAGGGGCGGCTCCGGCCGCGCCATTCACCTGCGACCTCTCTCATCTCCGGTCTTCTTGCCTGTGTCGTGCGACCGGGCTCAGGTGGGGGGAGGAGAAGAGTGTGCGGTTACGTTAACCGCCGCGGTTGGAAGGTTGCCAACTGACAATTATACTCAGACCTCGCAGTTAGTCCAATGTGTGTTGTGTGGAGAGGCTGACTGGTGGTCTGAGAGTCAGGCTACGATGGCTCCTTCTTAACGTGACCTCTGGCTATCTCACACATGTGAGATGTAAGCCGTTCAACCCCCTGTTGTGTGAAATCCTGGTGCTTGTATTTGGGGGGCCAGGTCGTGTACGTAGTACACGAAGGCGAGGTCACCAGCAGCTGCGCCCGTTTCCGCATCAGACAACTGACCGGCTTGGACAGTGGTCTGATTGTGGGGTTGGGGAAGAGAGTGAGATCGACAGGTCAGCGTATTTTCCTCACTATAAACAATCTGACGCGCGTGAACCTATCACGGTGCGCTAAAGCCGTGGCTTGGAAGGTTGCCAACTGACGGGATAACTCGGACCGCGTGGTCAGCCCAATGTGTGTTTTGTGTGGAGTGACTGGCTGGTGGACTGAGAGTCAGGTTGTAATGGCTCCTTCTTAATGTGGCCTTAATGGCACTCCTACTACGTGGGATCGGAGCCAGGTGTGGTGGCACGCCCAGGGGTGGCTCCAGCCGCGCCAGCCACCTGCGCCCTCTCCCATCTCCGGTCTTCTTGACTCTGTCTTGACACCGGGCTCAGGTGGGGGAGGAGGAGAGAGTGCGGTAGCTGCAGCGCAAGGCTGCTATCAGTTTAAACTGATTCACGTGCACCACCTGGTGTGGAGCATACGGTGGACCTCGTCGAAATCGACGGTCGAACTGCCACGCAGACAGTTTGCCTGCCCGGTTTCTCACGTATTTACATGGGCACGTTCGTGACCGCTAAAGACACAAGACACGCGAAACCTACGCGACTATGCCCGGATGACTGTCCATCTCACCGATTTCCAATGTGCCAGACTTAGCAACGTGCTACCAGAGCGTTTCGTAAGCCAGCGCCAAATCCACTCTGTGCTCGTTAGGTCTCATGTCTAGGTGTTTTGTTACTGGCCCTTGTAGTTTCGGTTCGCCTGGCCATTTGCTGCACTCTCAAAGCTGTGCAGCGTAAATACGCGTCCTTTGACCTCACCTCCGACGCAAGCTGGTGTGTCGTCTCACCAGGTGTTTGACGCTCTAGCGATTTATGTACAGCTTCTCACGCCTTTACTTGAGTGCATTCCGGAGCGCTAAGGGCAACTAACATGGCTAATTCTGCATGACTGTTTACAAGTCCGCCTGACGGATTTCCAGTGCTGCCTGCCACATCAGTGTGCTGCCACACAGCTTCGTAAAACAGCACCATGTGTACTCTGAGCGCGCTCTAGGTGTCATGTCTGCATGTTTTGTCGCAAACCCTTTTGATTTCGGCTCGTCTGAGTATTTGCACACTCGGAAACGCCGGTCGATACCTGCTTTCAAGACCGCTCAGCGTAGCAAGGCGTCCTTTGATCTCACTGTCAACGCACGCTGGTGTGTCGCTTAACCAGGCGTTTGAAGCCAATGAAGCAGGTAGCCACCGGTGGGTGGTTGATACGTTAAACCAACATTTAGCACTTCCTCCACCTTATGATGGCCGTCAGAACAGCCCCTTGCGCGTATCGCCTTCAGTCCGCCTAACACGCGTGACTCAACCTCGGTTTCGTGATGCCGTGACCCCAATCGCTATTTCTCTTCACAGATTGGCCGCAGCTTGACGAATTTCGGGCTCATGCACTTTGACTAAACCCTGTCCTGCGAGGACACTAGCTGCATTTGCTTGTGATGCTGCGTGTAAACTCTCTATCTCATTAAAACCTTGTCCATCTAACTATTTTTGCTCTCGGATCTGTTAACCTCCAAATTGACGATCACTGTACATTGACACCCACATTCACCCTGTAATCTTTTTTTCCGGGAACCAACGCACCGTCACTTCTATCTATCTACTTGTTACAGCCCGTTATTTTGAAAATGTGACCCATCATTACGACGCGCCCTGTGAGTCATACAGATGGGAATAATTATAGACAGAATGATATTACCAACAAAGACAAGGGAGCATGGAATGGTCATTTCTGGCTTATAAGCCGTCATCAGCCAGCCATACTGAACCCCAGGCGCTGTGGTGTGAGAGGCTTGAACCCACAACCTGTTGAGGAGAAGACCAACCATCTACCCACTGCGCGACGAACAAGTTGTCTTGCCGGTTTCGTTCGAGAATATTAACATCCGAGAGCCTCATTCTAGAACCCCAAGGCACAACGGGACGAGTGAGTCCTGTAACCGATCGGTGAGTGCCCAACTACCATTGGGAATAATTCGCACAATCGGCTGACATAACTGTGATAGCCCACTTATGTAAACCCAGATGAAAAATCGAGGATTCGGTGGTTCATTGTCATCCTGCTCGTGTGACTTTCGTGTTACTTAGACTAGATTAATTTTGGCCAAATAACGACTAATAATTTACCACCCGATCAGCAAATCAACGCCCTTTTTCACTGCAACCATGGATGGGATGAATGTGACTTGGTAACAGTTAGGGTGGTGAGCTGATAACTACGACTGGGTATAACACAAATTATGAAATTAAGGTCAACACTGTCATATAACCAGCTTCGCCCTCCCGAAATGTCTCAACAGTCTTGCAACTTACCTTTCTTGCGTAGACGTCTGCATTTGGTCATTGAGCGCGGATATGATACTTGGACAGTTCCGTAAATAACCCAATTCAAGCAAACTCATGATCGACAAATCTCTTTGCACTAAATCCTCCCAACTAAAAAAAACAATCAATGAAATACTAATATGTTGTATTCTAATTATTTTTTTCCTGTATCCTAACCTCCTTCTCTGCTGTCCGTTGTATTACATCTTAAATAATTGACCTGTGATAAAGTCATTTTTATTTGATGATTTTCGATTAAATACAGTAGTTCTTAGCTAATAAATGGTACTTTGTAAACCAAACTGTGCCTTCTTTTAAAGGTTGTTCATTTCTTTAAGGGATGCAAGGTGGGTGGTTGTCACAAATTTTCTTCTGTTAGGGACCGAACTGTATGTTCACGAAATCTTGTACTACAGAGGTTCGGCTGACGTTCCTTTATCAACGTTGAGGTTATAAATTCGAAAGGAGGATCACCTTGCTTATTTTCTCAACGGCAGCCTGAGACACAAATCGATAGTTAAAAGAAAAGGTGATAATTATGTATGGTCGCACAGCGCGATAACCGTTTATTTATATCATAATATTTACTCATAGTGGTTAAAGGTATGTTTAAACGAGTCAGAGCTTGATCAAGAAAAAGCAAAGAAGGAGGCACGAGCTTTATTAGACTAAAGTTTCGGATTCTAACGCGAGTCCATCATCAGGTAAAAAGTCAGATGAGGCAAGTAGTAGAGAAATAGCACTAGTTCATGGTGCATTTCAAGGCTGATGTTTTCAGATTTAAGAGGTAGTGAGAACGCTAACTTCTTCCGTAGCCAACATAAGCTCCTTAGCAACTTTTAAACTACCGGCCTGTTTGGCCGTTACGGCCGACGATGTCTAACGTGTGGTCCACAGTATGGCAATGACTTGCAGGTAAAGTAGTTTCAGAACTGCGCAGCCTTTCTCTTAAGACGGACGACTGAATGTGGGCTCGGTGAAGTGGCTGACAGAGAGCTAAAAAACCATATACAAGTGCCACGCGCACGAGGGGCTGGGATTTCACATGAAAAATAGAAAGACACTACGAAGTTTCCGGGTGGGAATGTCATGGAGGCCACATTGAGAAGGATAAATTACAGTCTGAAGAGAGCTGAGTTAACTCGACAGATGACAGCCTTCGAAGCCACGGCTTTTAGGGCACCATGCTGATTTCAAAGCGCGTCAGATCTGCTGTCCGAGCCATTGAGTCGGTCATTTGAGGCCGGGAATGTGAGCAAGCACACCACCGTGAATGACATTTTAATGTACAACTTGGTTAACGTGTAACGTGCCCTAATTTGGCCACCATTTTGGTCAAGCAGATCTTCATCACTGCACTTCGTTGAAACCACTACTTTCTTACTAACAGGCTAAAATCACAGAGCCTTGCAGTCCTTAGGCGGGAACGAAATCAGCGAATTTAAAGCAGATTTCATATGTATAATATGTTCCGGATCGAAACCCGCAAGACAACGAGCTCGTGGCGCAGTGGGTAGAGCGTTGGACTTCTGCCCAACAAGGTCGCGAGTTCGAGCCTTGGGCGCCGCACCGCCTGGGGTTGGGTATGGCTGGCTGATGACGGCTAATAAGCCAGAAATGGCCATTTCAGTCTCCCCTGTATTTATCGGTCATGTTATACTGCCTTTATCCTAAGCTGCCTAACAGCTGCTGGCGGGGCTTGAGAGTTAGCCCCAAGGCACAACGGGATGAGTGAGTCCTGTAACCGATCGGTGACCGCCCGACTACCATTGTTAATATTCCCTATCGAAACCGGCAAGACAACGAGCTCGTGGCGCAGTGGGTAGAGCATTGTACTTCTGCCCAACAAGGTCGCGAGTTCGAGCCTCGGGCGCCGCAACGCATGGGGTTGGGTATGGCTGGCTGATGACAGCTAATTAGCCAGAAATGACCACTCCAGTCTCCCTTGTCTTTGTCGGTCATGTTATATATATATATATATACTAGAAACCGCATAGAGAACGCTGGGGGACCCACTGAGGAGCCGAACCCCTCGTTGCTGTGTCACACAGCAGCAGAAACATCGGCGAAACACGTGTCTGGGCTTTTAGCTAGTATCTATGTCGGAAGTACGGTATAACGTCTTTGTCATATATATATATATATATACTGTTAGTGACCGATCTAATGCAATGTTAATCAAAATTATAAACTGCATTTTAGATTAGGAATGAGTACTTAAGTGCAACTACAAAAATTATTACTTTGGAGCATAATCCCTAGATAATTCAGACATAAAATGATGCCGTCTTTTGAAACAACGTCTTTTTCGCCTCCTGAGAAAAAACTTGCCTGAGTAAAAAATGACTACTTAAGAAGTGTATAGTTTTTCTAAAGAATTTTGATGCCCTTAAAAGTTCAAATATATTTTACCGCAATTATAAGTGGAAATATTCTTTATTATACTCATTAACTAGCAATTCATGTTTTCTTAAAATTTGACAGTCGTAGGAAGACTATCGTTTAGGTTTAAAAAAATGATTTAGTCATAAAATGTTTAAAACCGTACGATATTCATTCAATTTGCATTAGATCTTTTCGTTTATAAATGCCCCTATTTAAGTATCCGGTACGGTTCACATCCATTGCAAAATCATATGTTATCTTCTTAATGACACACAGGAATGTATGATTTTCTTTTGTGGAGGGCAGGATGACTCCAATGCAACGGTAGATAGGGCTCAAAGGAATTTAGAATCCTCTTTAAAACTTAGACATACACTTTCTGCGTATATAAATTTGAATAAGATGTGATTTGCTATCAAATTAGGAACTAAATAATGTTAATTTGATGTCTTTAAACTATATCGAACTTGGTAAAGGCATTTAACATCTTTAGAAGAAATACCCACTACCTCAGTAGTCCTTGTCTACATGAGAAACTTGAAAAACGTTTGTTTGTTCTACTGAACCTTCCACCAAAGACCAGTGAATGAGGTAAACAGCCCAAAGATCCTCTTTGGCGAGGTATATTTCCGCTGTTTTTCATAAACAATCGGTTGCGTCGGCTCGCAGTGTCAAACATTAACATGATGACTCATCCTGACTTGTGTAGACTAGGCGCACGCTAAAAAGTCAGAGACTCACCTACGCAACAGGAACGTTTAGTCAACGAAACTATTTGTCATCAATGGTCAGCAGATAAGGCAGCATATAAACCTTTAATTTTTTTGGACACGCTTCACAAAACGTGATCGGTCCATGACCGTGTCATTAAACTGATGAATTAGCAGAGAGGAAGAATTCGTATATAGTTTTCAAGCTTATGAGTAAGGAGGTCCTCTATTCTCTATGTTCACTAACATCCAGTCCATGGAAGACTAGCTGGTTAACTGGAGCGATTTCATTTGCGAGTGACTGAATTCACATTCGTCGCTTCTGTGGATCGTTTAATAAGTTCTTTCCTCGGAGAGAATTTCACTACAGGTTTTGCCTTCTTGGTCGACCAAAGAGAACTATACTTCGGTTACTTTAATAAAATAAAGGGATCCTAAGGCTAAGGGAGTGAGAATCATTTGTTTAAACTAAATATTGGTATACTTGATAATTGGTTCATTGTGAAGCGAAGGTAGAGCATTCCGGTTTGTTAAATGACTAACTTAGACAGCGGGCGTTATGTCGAAGTTAGGTTTATTCCCTCTCTTGATGACGATAAGGTTGAACTTGGGGCACAGTGCTGAAAACCTCGGCAACGTGTTTCACGCCCTTCCAGTTCACAAGAGCGGGCATGCTATCCTGCGATTGGTCAGTTCTAACAACAGTCACGTGAGGCCACGCGGCCAATCAGGATTGCGCACATGTTGGTGCAATGGCGATGGTCGCTTATGAAAGCGAAGCCGGCGCCTCGGGCTGCATTTTAAAGTTGGCAGGATGAAAACGACCTTCGCAGCGCTTTTACTGGTGTTCTCGTTAGCAGAGTGTGCAATGGTTGGTGGGAAGAGCCCACTTACGCAGCAGGACCTGAAAAGTGAGCCCTTCAAGGAAGCACTGGCGGCCAGCTTGAAGGCGCTTGGAGATGAATCCGGTGGATGTGTCAGCTACGCTCTGGAAAAAGTACTGAATGGCACAAAGCAGGTTGTCGCAGGTATCCTCTACGAGTGGAGTATGACCGTTAAGCAGACTCCACTGATTAGCAGTACAAAGTGCGTTGAATGGTGTGATGTGTCATGTGAGGAAACACCAACGTTCTCGGTTTCAGCCTGGATAAAACCATATCCGTCCGACCCGAAGAAAACAGTTGTCACTTTGAAACGGATGTAACTTTTCTCTCAGTCAATGCGCATCTACTGGGGCCTCAAAATGGCCTATACATTTTGCCCAAACATGCCATATACTGGGGTTTGTATATCTTTTACTTTTTGATCGTGGTCAGGTTGACTGCTCAACTTTGTTTAAAATTTCACCCGCTTCTGTCTGCTCTGACATGTTGTCATTTGCTAAGCTCTCGCATCAAGTTTCTGGCTGTCCATAAATCTTGAAATGAAGATAATCGCAAGTCTTCTTATCAATAAATTCTATGAGGCATTTGTTTTAACCCCGATTTACTCTTCGAAACCTTTTCGAATGACGTTTTCAAAACATTTACAGGAAGTGGTTGAGCGTTGGTTTTTCGTTAACCGGAAGACTAAATTTGAGAATTCAAGCACACTTGCTTTTGAGCGGAAATACTTGCCTGCAGAACGCATGCACATGGAAGGCCATTAACAACCCTTGTAGTCCAAAAGCGGATCATGAAAACCGTCATTGTAAAGGTTGTTGTTGCGGGGATCTAAGCGCCCCAATTTAAGACCAACATTTTTCACAATTATTCCCTGTTTGCTGGGTAATCTGAATGACCATTATAGACTTGTGACCATCCTGGGAGTGACAGGTATGATGTCACGTTGCTGGTGCATGCCAAATTTTCGACTTTCTGTTTATGCCTGCAGATGTTGCTAACACGACCTGATGACATGGCACTGCTGGAACCAGCATTTTATGGTGCTACTCACCCACATGGGTCTCACATGGCTCCTCTAGCATGCGGCTTCGGTTGTCGGGACTTACACGCACACCGGTTTCGTGTCTAGTTGCAGGTACTACTGGCCGCAGAGGGTTAACGACAACCTACTCTACATGTTAAAAACAATGCGGTCCAACCTAACCCTATCCATTATGTCGCACAATAGTTCTTTTCCGATAAAAGTACTAAATGTAACATTAAAGGTATCACCGGCTAAAAACACAAGTCCCAAACAATTGCAGTAACTACCTCGGAAGACTATAAGTCCCCTGATTACTGAACAGATTTTCCTAATAATTACAGTAATAATAATAATAATAATCGTTCGCCAGATATAGTGTTTGACTCCTGGGACCAGTATGGTTTTAAAACTATTCAACTTGCGTTTCTGCGCGTTTAAAAGGCTTCAACTTTAGCTGAATGCAGCTTCTAACTTCTTCTCCTTCTACTCTCGTAGACTAGTTCTGAAGCAGAGATTAAAATGAACTTAAGCCTACTCGAACACTTCTACATTGAAGCAAACATGTAAACCCGAAATATCATACAAAGGTGACCGGGGATTGAGGCATTGAAATTCAGTCGAAAAATCGGGTTGTGTAAATTCCCTCTGCTGAGCAATTTCGCGTTTCATATGAGCATTATATCTCATCATATAGTGCCTTGCTGCCGGGTTTCTAGGTAGGTTGCCTTGGAAGGCTGCCAACAGACGCTTACACCAGACCACGCCGTCGGTCCACTGTGCTGTGTGTGTCGAGTTGCTGACCAGTGGACTGGGAATCAGACGGCGATGGCTCCTCCATATCCCCTGATTATGTGAATCCTGGTGTGTACGTTATGGAGGCCAGGTCGTGCAGTGGCGCGCGAAGACGGGTACGCCAATCCGTCAGCCATTGCGCCCACTCCCACATCAGTCAACTTACCAGCTCGGACAGTGGTATGATTGTGGGGGTGGGGGCGAGAGTGAGGTCAACGGCTGAGCGCATGTTCCTCACTATAAACAATCGGATGCGCTTGAAATTATCACGGTGCGATAAAAGCCATGGCTTGAAAGGTTGCCAACTAACGGGATAACTCCGACGGCATGGTGAGTCCAGTGCGTGCGTTTGTGCGCAGTGGCTGACTGGCGGACTGAGAGTCAGGCTACAATGGCTCCTTTTTAATGTGGCCTTTATGGCACTCTCAGTCATTTGGGATCCGAGCCGCCCCTATCTTCTGTTGTTGTGTTCGTGTCTGGAGTAAGACCTCGGTGTGTGGGCCTGCGCCCTCTCCCATCTCCGGTCTTCTTGACTCTGTATTGACACAGGGTCTAGATGAGGGCAGTGGAACAGAGAGTGAGATAGATGCAGTGAAAGTATACTCTCACTATAATCCAGCGCAAGTCTCGGTCCCTGCACCACCCTGCTGTGGAGCATACGGTGGATATAGTCAAAATCGAAGGTCGAACTGTCGTGGTATCAGTTTCGATTGGATTGCGTAAGTAAGAAACCGGCGCCATGTCCCTTGCCTGCTATTGCCATATTCTCATTTAATAAATGTCTGTTTGTTAACTGGACTTATCCCAGTCAATATTTCATGATAACTACTTACGGTAGATGAGTAAGATGTAATGCTAGTAACTAAAGTCACAGCCTGGAGTAAAACGCATAAGTGAGATGGAACGTAAATAGCCCTAGTGATGTCAAACCTTGCTTCGGTTCTAGCGACCACCACAACTTGACTCTACTTCGAACCATCGTCTAATTCTGCATTGAAGCAGTTCAGGTGTTTACGATAATGGGAGATCTGTTCCGTGATAGTCGAAAGTCTCTATCAGGTCTCGCGGACAGTTGAGGAACTGAGAAGACGATTTGGATTCTCACTCGACCCAATTATCAAGTACAATCGCAGAAAAGGGTAACAAAACCATAAGGACGATCTCCATCCACACCTCGGAGGTTGATGCGGTTGAAATTCTCGCAATAGGGGATAGCCGCATGAGCCGCGAGCTGCTTGAGTCATGGTTTTCCGGCTGGAATTCAGTTAAAAATCACAGTGAACTTCCACCTTTTCTGTGACTGTTCTTGATGATGGGTTCGAGTGGCATTCGAACGTCAGGATAATAAACTACTTGATGCAGTGTTCAGAGCTACTTCTTCTTGTTATCATGAACTGCTTCCTGGAACTCGCCTGTTCAATTCTATCGGTTAAGGTCCTGTCCCATCTGACACAGTCGATCGCCACTCACACAGGAAAAAGGACGGGGTTCTTACAGCCCACTTTAACTTGCTAGCTGATTGGACGATGGACCACTAACACGTCTTGCTTTTGAATTGGATCATCAATGACTTTAATTGACGTTAACTCCTGTGCTTTTTCAGGAGCACGCAATTATAGATCATCTCAGGGCCTCCACGAAGGTTAAATCAGGGTGTGGCAGACGTTATTTGGGCTGAGCTCCCATAAAAATGCCGAACATGGGGGTGTGTAGGTGACGGCTCATACCGCACACCACTCTCCCACTCCGTGGGAGATACTTCCTCTGCGCCCGACCCCGCCTCCAGTCTTGACTACGTCTTGACACCAAGCACACGCGGAAAAGGGACGAGAGAGTGCGGTAGATGTCGTGTAAGTATATTATCACATAAAAATAATTTGCGCCCCATGTCACCGTCCCTGCAACACCCTTCTGTGGAGCCTACGGTCGAAATCGTCGGACTATGACGGTCGAATTGTCGTGCTGTCATTGTTGACTTCTACAGCTCTTGTTTTCCACAGAGATATATGACCCTCGATCCTACGAGACAGCATCAATATCTGCGGGTCGCAGTCGGTCATTTGGTAGCGCCACGTCATTTGTTTTCTGATTGTGGGATGTGGTCTGTGAGGTGGTTAGACGAGGAAGCGTGCCATCAGTTCCAAAACACCCTCGGTGCACAAGTACACATAAATAGGCTCCAGAACCAACCATTTTTGTCCATGTTTCTTTCGACACCTTTAAAGTAAGGCTTGCGTACTTAGCATCCTCAAAATGCCTTAACTCAGGTAGATTCCAAGTGGCATCTTGAAAAGGCACTTCAATGCTTTCAAGGAAGTGATAGAGCGATAGGATTTTTTGGACTTCCAAATGCAGAACTGTGCGTTAGTCAGATGTACCTCCCATTCGTGTTCATCTGGTTATCTTCTTCCTTAGAGGTCTATCGATAGAGGAACACTACAATTAAATCTTGCAGTTAGGGGAACCACAACTCCAGAAACCAATATGGGAGGCTGTAAATACGCACCATTTTTCAGTGAGCATGACTTGCCGTTTTTGAATACACTTACTCGTGTTTCTTTCTCTGCCATACTGGGATTGGGACAACCCTCGAGCAAGCATACGCTTCGTGTGAATTCGAAGTACCAGGCCGGGTCCTAACGGGGTAAACTTAAAAAGGAAGAATGATTTTCTGTATACAGGTGTTTTGAATGTGCTGCCGTCTTCCACTAGGTGTATTTACTAGGCACTTTTTATGCTCAGTTTGCCGAGTAGCGTTCATGAGAAACCATCAAATTGGACAGATAGATGGCTTTCTAAAACCTCTCCAAATGGTCTCTGCGATTTTGAAATGCGAACCTTTAAGGAGCAACTTTTCAACATCAATTTCTGTTTGTTTTTGAAGAATTCAGTGATAAAAACTGGCTCCACGGCTCGGGAAGCATTATGGGAAGGAAGCACTAATCTAGGCGAGAATTTACAAGTGGTTGGCCCGGTTCACAAAAAGCGAACTGTTACTTGAGGGTGAACCCCGTTTGGATCGCTCAGAAAAAATTAAAAGTGTGTGATGCATGATCATCGCAGCACATCCAATGACTTGGAGGAAATAACTGAAATCTCCTAGAATTCATGCAAAGGAATCCTAACTTAAAATTTGAACGTTAGACATGTCGTAGTGAATTATTTTCCGTGATTGTTTTCCGACGACCAGATGAAGAACTGTCTGTGTTTGTGTCGGGAATTGAAAGAACAGGTACAACTTGACCCATTTTGTCAAAACTTATATTATGGGAAGAATCTTGGTATCGTGACTACGATTCTTAAACCAAACAGCAGTCCGACTAGCGGAAGACCGAGCCACCGCCCGTCCCAAAAAAACACGGTAATTGAACTCGAATTTGAAGCACTTGATGATTTGTTTCAAATTGAAATTTTTCCTCATGGCATCACAGTTAACTCAAATTACTATATATATAAGTTTGGAGGTGATTGCGTCAGGCTGTGATACAGTCAGTTGCCGAATTTTAGTAATCGGTGGACTGGCTGCTTCATCATGACAAGGAAGGCCCCAAGGTAAGAGGCCACCATGTAAGTTAAATACTCTTTTATTAAATTTGCCTGCTCACTGTTTTGATTTCAGCAACCAAATAACCGAGAAACTGAAGGACCTGCATGCTCCAGATGATAACGCTACCGTGGAGACACGATGTTGTCAACTGCGAAATGTCATCCAGTCCACCGCCCTCGATGTACTCGGACGCGCACACCGTCGACACCAGGACTGGTTTGATGACAATGACGCCGACATCAGCAACTTACTCGCGGAGAAGAATAGACTACACAAAGCCTACATGGACCTTCGGACTGACGCCACCAAAGCAGCCTTCTTCAGATGCAGGCGCCTTGTACAACAACGGCTGCGGGAGATGCAGGATGCCTGGATGATCCGAAAGGCTGAGGAAATCCAGGGGTATGCGGACCGCAATGAAATGAAAAACTTTTTCAAAGCCATCAAAGCCATCTACGGCCCGTGTATCAAGGGGTCCGCACCGCTGCTCAGCTCTGACGGCACAACACTGCTGACAGAGAAATCGCAAATTCTGAAGCGCTGGGCCGAGCACTTCAGAAATGTCCTTAACTGTTCAACAGCCATCTCCGATGCTGCCATTGACCGGCTCCCTCAAGTGGACACGAACAATGACCTGGATCTGCCGCCTTCCCTACCAGAAACCATCCGGGCCGTGCAGCAGATTTCCAGCGGTAAAGCAGCGGGATCTGACGCAATCCCACCGGAAGTCTACAAGCACGGTGGGCCCCGGCTGATGGCAGAATTCACAACACTCTTCCAGGAGATGTGGCACCAAGGACAAGTTCCTCAGGATTTCAAAGACGCGACCATTGCCCATCTCTACAAACGGAAGGGGAACCGGCAACTCTGTGATAATCACAGAGGTATCTCGTTGCTCAACATCGCCGGGA
The DNA here is from genome assembly GCA_017591395.1 of Schistocephalus solidus. Taxonomy (NCBI): domain Eukaryota; kingdom Metazoa; phylum Platyhelminthes; class Cestoda; order Diphyllobothriidea; family Diphyllobothriidae; genus Schistocephalus; species Schistocephalus solidus. The sequence continues at coordinate 176,448 of WEDG01002419.1, read as the reverse complement.
AGATCTTCGCCCGTATCCTTCTCAATCGTCTTAACAGTCACCTAGAGCAGGGCCTGCTCCCGGAAAGCCAATGTGGCTTCCGCCGACACCGCGGAACAACCGATATGATCTTTGCCGCCCGCCAGCTACAAGAGAAGTGTCAGGAGATGCGAACTCACCTATACACTAACTTCGTGGATCTAACGAAAGCCTTTGACACGGTGAATCGTGACGGACTGTGGAAAGTCATGCAGAAATTTGGCTGTCCTGAGCGGTTCACGCACATGGTGCGTCAGCTTCATGACGGGATGACGGCGCGCATCACTGACAATGGGACTGTATCCGAAGCATTCGCAGTGACCAACGGAGTGAAGCAGGGCTGCGTACTGGCCCCCACCCTCTTCAGTCTCATGTTCTCGGCTATGCTGATGGACGCCTACCGTGATGAGCAGCCTGGTATCCGCATCGCCTACAGAACTGACGGGCACCTTCTCAAAAGTCGGCGTTTGCAGGCTCCAACGCGCGTGTCTACGACTACAGTCCATGATTTGCTCTTCGCGGACGACTGCGCCCTTAACGCCGTGACGTAGGAGGACATGCAAAGGAGCATGAACCTCTTCGCCGAAGGCTGCGCCGATTTTGGATTAACAATCAGTACAGCCAAAACGGTTGTCATGCACCAGCCGCCACCAAGCGCGGAATACAATGCTCCTCGAATCAATGTCAACGGTGCTCAACTCAAAAACGTGGAAACCTTCGCTTATCTAGGAAGCACGATGTCGCGCAACACGAGAATCGATGACGAGGTTGCCCAATGGATCTCCAAAGCTAGTCAGGCTTTCGGCCGGCTGCAGTCCTCCGTGTGGAATCGCCACGGTATTCACCTGAACACCAAACTGAAGATGTACAAGGCCGTCGTCTTGTCGACACTCCTTTACGGAGCGGAAAGCTGGACCGTCTACTCGAAACAAGCCAGGAAGCTGAATCACTTTCATCTCAGCTGCCTCCGCAGAATACTGAAGCTGAGATGGCAAGACAGGATCCCGGACACGGAAGTCCTGGAGCGGACCGGAATCCTCAGCATCCATGCCATGCTGAGGCAAGTGCAACTGCGATGGAGCGGCCACATGGTAAGAATGGACGACGAGCGACTACCCAAACGACTTTTCTACGGTGATGTCGCTATTGGTTCTCGCAGGCAGGGAGGTCAAAAACGACGCTACAAGGACACTTTGAAGAAATCGCTGAAGCAACTGCAAATCAACTCTGCGACCTGGGAGGACCTCGCCCAGGATAGACCGGCATGGAGAAGACCAGTGAAGACTGGTTCAGCAATCTATGAGGCCAACCGGATCGCCGCCGCCAAGGCCAAAAGAGCGGCACGAAATTCACCAGCGCCCCGAACCAACACCGCCAATGCCCAGGCCCTGCCAACGTGCCCGCGATGTCAACGCATCTTCCGCGCGCGAATCGGCCTGGTTGGACATCTTCGGACGCAATGCACCAACAATCCGACAATTGCCATTTCTACTTCAAATTCTGCCAACCCTCCTTCTGACTCCCCCACCCTCACTCCTGGCATCAATTCCATTACTCCCACCATCATATAGACCACATCCATCTACTCATAGCCTGTTACCCCCCCACCCAAACCACCACCGCCTTCGCCTTCACTACCACCACCACCACCATCAGCGATGGGGAATCTCTCCTAAGCAGTACTCAATGCGACCGCACATTCACCTCACGCATCGGCCTGGTCGGTCACTTGCGAATACATCGTACAGAGACTGGTGAGCCAGTGCCTGGAGCACCATCACACAGCAGAGATCGTCGCCTCCACTGCCCTCACTGTCCTCGCGCATTCACTCATCGCATGGGCCTATTCGGTCACATGCGCATCCATGACAGCAGAATTCACCACAATGCCGACAACACCGATACACCATGCAAACCCTCCGCTCCTGCCATTCTTAGAGCCCCTGCCACCCCCACTACCATGAATGACATCCTCCCAGCCTCTGCCGATTTCTCCTGCCCACACTGCGCCCGCAACTTCAACTCACGCATCGGCCTGGTCGGTCACCTGCGAATCCATCGCACGGAGGCTGGTGAACCAGTGCCTGGGGCTTCGACGTACAGTCGTCGCGCCCGCCTTTACTGCCCTCACTGCTCCCGCACATTTGCACACCGCATGGGCCTATTAGGACACATGCACCTCCACGACAACCTCCGGTAAATCACCGGAGGCTAAGCTACATCAGCGCACACTACCTACACCAGTGCATCGACAACACTCTCACAATCACCATTTACCAGAGTATATCACGGTTTCCTAGAAACTGTGGCTGGGAAGTCTGCCAATCTGACGCTTCCACCAGACCACGCCGTCGGCTCAGTGTATGTGCTGTGTGTGTCGAGTGGCTGACCAATGGACTGGGAGTCAGACGGCGATGACTGCTCCATATCCCCTGAGTTTGTGAATCCTGGTATGTGCGTTATGGGGGCCAGGTCGTGCTGTGGCGCGCGAAGATGGATACGCAGATCCGTCAGCCAATGCGCCCACTCCCACATCAGGCAACTGACCGGCTCGGACAGTGGTCTGATTGTGGGGGTGGCGGAGAGAGTGAGGTCGAGAGCTCAGCGTATTTTCCTCACTATAAACAATCTGACGCGCTTGAAACTATCACGGTGCGCTAAAAGCCGTGGCTTGGAAGGTTGCCAACTGACGAGATAACTCGGACCGCGTGGTCAGCCCAATGTGTGTTTTGTGTGGAGTGGCTGACTTGCGGACTGAGAGTCAGGATGCAATGGCTCCTTCTTAATGTGGCCTTTATGGCACTCCCACTCCGGGGGATCCGAGCCAGGTGTGGTGGCACGCCCAGGGGCGGCTTCGGCAGCGCCAGCCACCTGCGCCCTCTCCCATCTCCGGTCTTCTTGACTCTGTCTTGACACCGGACTCAGGTGGGGGAGGAGGAGAGAGTGCGGTAGCTGCAGCGCAAGGCTACTATCACTTAAAACAAATTCACGCGCAAGTCACCGTCCCTGCACCACCTGGTGTGGAGCACACGATGGACCTCGTCGAAATCGACGGTCGAACTGCCATCATGACAAGGCGCCCACTCAGTCAGCTTTAAAAAAAAACACGACAGCAAGTTACGTGTGATAAAACACGCTACTCATTATGTGTCAGTAACATTATTTATAATTATATCATCACGTGCCCGGTGGGCTGACGTGAAGCCCAGTGGCAAGTGAAACCAGCGAATAGGAACCCCTCCCCCAAGCAATGGATAATCATTGTCCTCATTTTTGATCACTGAGGGCACAGAGAACAGCCATATTTGGAACGTCTAGAGGTTAACAGAAACCTCTTTCCAATCGATGCAGTTAAATGGTGCATCTGCATCGTAATGTGTATTGGAAGGGACAAATAGTGTGTGAGTGAGGTGGATCTAATGAAAGCTCTGCTCACTACAGTCCACTTAACTCGTCTGTCGCCGCTAATGTACTGGCCCTCATTGCGATCAATAGGCAAGACTCACTTTGACTCTGGTTGTCAGCCCCAGTGCTGACTCATGTGCCTATCTCTAGCCTGCCAAGCTCGGCTTATGTGCGTGCGACAGTCTCCGTTCATGCTGGGCTGGCAATCGGTATTTATCTGCTTAATGGTTCGCCGCAGCCAGACAAAGCTTAAACGGTTGCATTTCGGCTGATGAGAGTGCTTGTGGCAGCTGCATACTAAGATTCCCGTATGCTCATTTGCCTCTGTAAAGTTTACCCGACTGAATCCACCTTCCCTGACTGAGCTTTTTTGACCTTCTTATTGTCAACCACTGTACGCGAGATGTTAAAAGCCGCATATTTAGTTTCAGTCGTATGAGCACACATAGGCGCTTCATTAATCTCTCAAAGTATAACCCTATAGTCAGGTTGGCCTGTGCTGGTTACGACAGGCAAAACGTTATACTTGCCTACCATGCGACATATGAGAGGTTGCTCTTCCCCCTTATCTTGAACGGGGCTTGGTATACGTGTGATCATACACTATGACGTGTGTGGTACTCGTAGACGGGCAATTTAACTTGGTCAACCACTATGACAGCGCCCACTTCCGGTTGAATTGAGTCTGTATTATCACAGGAACGGGGTTAGTGGGCTGGACGAACCAATTAAGACTGTGATTACGGCTGCTTCCAACTCGTTTCGCGGTGACTGCCCTCATATTTTGCCGATTAAATAACTTGATATGGAACACAAATATGTCTCCCTCCGGTAGGAAAGTTCAGGTTAAGATTAAGAGCAGAATTAGCGTCAACAGAATGAGTTCGGGTCCGTTTTAGGTTTAGGAAACGGGAATCGTTGCCCTTCCTAAAATTTGGTGAAAGGCTACCTGTATGAATTGGGGGGACGGGCAGATACATAATCCTAAGAGAGTACTGCCACGTGGCGATACCTACTTCTGACATATGTCCCAGCGCAAAGTAATATGGGTTAGGGTAAGGTTGTGCTATTGGTTAAAGTAGGTTTGAGATGAAGAGACGAATTAAGACCAAGAGAAGACTTGTAGTACGATTGGGGTTCGGGTCCGTTTTGGGGTTAGAAAACAGGATTAGTGACCCTTCCGGGAATTTGATGTAAAACCCCCTGCATTATATGGGGGCATGGGTTTTCCTATTCCCATGTGCTTTGGAGGTGGACATAAAAGCAATACTGTCGCATGATGACGCGAACTTCTGGCGGATTTTCGTATCTGGTTTAATATTCGAAAATTGAGTGGAATAACTGCTTCACTCAGTTATTCAGGGAATCGAACAGAGCACTGAATCTAAGTAAAGGTTCGGTTGCTTGTGAATTATTTCAACTGTTGAGTCGACGTCTTCGTGGTTGCGTCATGACAGGCTACAAAATCATCCAGCCGTATCAGGGCTTTGAGGTAGAACCATGTATTTAATCGTACTCTTGTGCTGGCTGATCGCTGACCCCGATAGGGCGAATGGGTTAAACGTTGCATTTTCGGAAACAGGGTGAAACCGCTCCAGTGATTTTATTGTCTGTCCTGCATCTGACGCACATAATGCACGAAACCCACAAACCCTACGCGACCAGGTCCGGATGACTTACTAGGTTCGTCTGACCGATTTCCAATGTTGCCAGACTTAGCAACGTGCTACCAGAGAGCTTCGTAAGCCAGCACAAAATCTTCTCGGTGCTCCTTAGGTCTCGTGTCTAGATGTTTTGTTACGAACCGCGCACGCTGTCGAGGACGGCGCTCGAAGCCTCGCGCGCCATTTGACCTCAGTGTCAGCGCATGCTGGTGTGTCGCTTCACCAGACGTTTGACACCCGATAGTGCGACCGTCGTGTTCGACGATGTCCACCGTATGCTGTGCAGGTACGGTGACTTGCACTGGATTATAGTGCGAGTAGACTCTCACTGCATCTACCTCACTCTCTGTTCCTCTGCCCTTTTCCAGGCCCGGTGTCAAAAGGGTCAAGAAGACCGGAGATGAGATAGGACGCAGGCCCGCTCAGTGTGGTCTTAATCCAGACAAGAACACAACAATAGAAGACAGGGGCGGCTCGGATCCCAACTGAGAGGGAGTGCCATACAGGCCACATTAGGAAGGAGCCATAGCAGCCTGACTCTCAGTCCGTCGGTCAGCCAATCCACACAAAACACGCATTGGGCTGATGACGCGGTCCGAGTCATCCCGTCAGTTGGCAACCTTCCAAGCCACGGCTTTTAGCGTACCGTGATATATTCAAGCGCAGCAGATTGTTTATAGTGAGGAACATGCGCTGAGCTATCGACCTCACTCTCTCCCCCACCCCCACAGTGAAACTGCTGTCCAAGCCAGTCAGTTTTCTGATGGGGAGTGGGTGCATTGGCTGACAGGCCGGCGTACACGTCTTCAAGCGCCACAGCTCGCATTGGCCCCCCATAACGCACACACCAGGATTCACTAAATCAGGGAATATGGAGGAGCCATCGACATCTGACTCCCAGTCCACTGGTCAGCCACTCGACGCACATAGACATACCCTGGTATGATGGTGTGAATTGGTGTAAGCGTCAGATTGGCAGTCATCCAAGCTACGAAACCGTGATATTCGTGGGTGCATGATGATGAGGAGGGTGTTGTCTATGTATTGGTGTAGGAAATGTGCGCTTATATGGCTTAGCCTCCGGTGGTTTACCGCAGGTTGTCGTGGAGGTGCATGTATCCTAATAGGCCTATGCGGGGTGTAAAGGTGCGGGAGCAGTGAGGGCAGTGGAGGCGGGCGCGTCGACTGTATGTCGGAACCCCAGGCACTGGTTCGCCAGCCTCCGTGCAATGGATTCGCAGGTGGCCGACCAGGCTGATGCGTGAGGTGAGTGTGCGGTCACGATGAGTACAGTTTAGGAGAGAGTCCTCATCGCTGATGGTGGTGGTGGTGGTGGAGGTTACAGGTGATGAGTATTGGGGTGTTGTCTCTATGATGGTGGGAGTAATGGAATTGATGCCAGGTGGGAGGGAGTGGGAGGCCGAAGGAGGGTTGGCAGAATTTGACGTAAAAGTTGGAATTTTTGGCTTGTTGGTGCATTGCGTCCGACGATATCCGACCAGGCCGATTCGCGCACGGAAGGAGCGTTGACAGCGCGGGCATGTTGGCAGGGCCTGGGCATTGGCGGTGTTGGTCCGGGGCGCTGGTGACTTTCATGTCGCTCTTTTGGCCTTGGCGGCGGTGATCCGGTTGGCCTCATAGATTGCTGAACCAGTCTTCACGGATCTTCTCCATGCCAGTATATCCTGGGCGAGGTCCTCCTAGGTCACCGGGTTGATCTGCAGCTGCTTCAGGGAAGTCTTCAGAATGCTCTTGTAGCGTCGTACGAGAACCCATGGCGAAATCTCCAGGAAAGAGTCGTTTGGGTAATCTTTCTTCGTGCATCCTCACAAGTTGGCCGTTCCAGTGCAGTGGCAGTTGTTGCAGCTAAGCATAAATGTTGAGAATGCCTGTTCTTTCCAACAATACCGTGTCCGGTATCCTGTATTGCCACGTCAGCTTAGTAACCTGCGAAGGCAGCTGAGGTGTAAGCGGTTGAGCTTCCACACCTGTTTTTAGTTGATCATCCCCATCTCTGCTCCATACAGCAGCTTCTGCAATATGACAGCTTTGTGCATCTTGAGTTTGGTGCTGAGGTGGAGAACGTGCCGATCCCGACCACGTGCTTTGGCTGGTTTTGGCGATCCAATGGGCGATCTCATCGTCGAATTTTGTGCTGCGGGAGAGATTTCTGTCCAGGAACTGATAGTATATACAGATTTCAATTGGGCGCCATTGACAATAATGTGAGCTGCGGTGTATATGGTATTAGGCGGCGGCTGATGCATCACACCCGTTTTCTCAGTGTTGATCCGAAGTCCGAAGTTGTCATAGGCAGCAGCGAAGAGGTCCATGCTCCTTTGCATTTCCTCACCTGTCCTTGCATTGAGTGCGCAGTCATCAGTGAAGAGAAATTCGTGGATGGTGGCTGTGGAGACACGCGAGCGGAAGTGCATCCATCCATCCGATAGGCGAAGCGGATCCCGCGGCGTTCTTTACGGAAGGCGTCCGTTAGAATAACAGAAAACATGAGACTACAGAGGGTAGGTGCAAGGACGCAGCCCAGCTTCACTCCGTTTGTCACTCCGAATGCTTCGTTTACCGTCCCGTGTTCAGTAACACGTGCCATCATCCCGTCGTAAAGCTGACGCACCATATGAGTTAAACGTTCAGGACAGCCGAATTTCTGCATGATTTTCCACAGCCCGTCGCGATTCACCGTGTCAAAGGCTTTCGTTAGATCCACAAAGGTAGTGTAGAGGTGAGCCCGCATCACCTGGCACTTCTCTTGCAGCTGGCGAGTGGCAAAGATCATGTCGATTGTTCCTCTGTGTCATCGGAAGCCACATTGGCTTTCCGAGAGCAGTCCTTGCTCCAGTTGAGTGTTCAGGCGATTGAGGAGAAGGTGGGTGAAGATCTTTCCGGCAATGCTCAACAGCGAGATTCTTCGGTGGTTGTCACAGAGTTGGCGGTTCCCTTTCTTCTTATAGAGGTGGACAATGGTTGCGTCTTTGAAATCCTGAGGAACTTGCCCTTGGTGCCACATCTCCTGGAAAAGCACTGTGAGTCGGTTCATCAGTTCGGGTCCGCCATGCTTGTAAATCTCAGCAGGGATCGCGTCCGAGCCGGGTGATTTCCCGCTGGAGAGTTGCTGTACGGCTCTGATGGTTTCTTGGAGAGAGGGCGGGAGATCAAGGTCGGCGTTGACTTCCACTTCAGGCAGCCGATCAATGGTGGCGTCGGAGATGGTGGAGGGCTGATTGAGAACGCTTTGGAAATATTCTGCCCATCACGTCAGGATTTGCGTCTTCTCAGTGAGTAGCGTACTGCCGTTGGCACTGAGAAGAGGGGCGGCACCTTTGATGGGAGGTCCGTAGGCAGCCTTGGTGGCGGCAAAGAAGTTCTTCCATTCGTTTCGGTCCGCGTACCCTTGGATTTCCTCAGCTTTGCTTATCATCTAGGCGTCCTGCATCTCCCGCAGCCGTTGCTGTACAAGGTGGCGACTTCGGTAGAAGGCTGTTTTGTTTGCAGCGGTAGGGCGATCGACGTAGGCTTTGTGCAATTGGTTCTTCTCGACGAGCAGAGCGTTGATAACTGCGTCATTGTCATCGAACCAGTCTTGGTGCTGACGACGTACGCGGCCGAGGACATCCAGTGCGATGGATTGGATGGTGTCCCTCAGTTGACACCAGTGGTTCTCCACTGAGATGTCCACGTCAACGACTGGAAGGTTGGCTAGTCGGTTGGCCAGTTCGTCGCTGAAATGGAGATGGTGAGCAGGAATATTCAAAAAAAACAGTATTCAACTTACCTTGTGGTCGCTTACCTTGGGGTCTTCTCCGTGGTTGCAGACGAAGCCTCATCTTGGAGATGACGAGGCGGTGATCCATCCACCCGTCGGCACCGGGGATCGCCTTTGTCACCAGCACGTCCTGTTTATCTCGCCTTCGGACGAGAACATAGTCCAAGAGGTGCCAGTGTCTCGACCGGGGGGTGAACCCAGGTCGTTTTTTCCGCTTTGGGATGCGGAAGGTGTTCAGCGCAGGTTCGTAGGAGAAGAAGACCATTGTCATTGAAGCCAGCGAAACCAGGGGGACCCAGCACTCCCCTCCACGAGGCACGGTCCGTCCCGACGCGGGCGTTGAAGTCACCGAGGACAATTAACTTGTCCACCTTCGGCAAAGTCGGCAGCAGGGCATGCAGGTCCTCGTAAAATAAGTCCTTTGCCACATCAGAGCTCGTCATTGGGGGAGCGTAAGCACTGATAATGGTGGCGAACTTGTGTCCCCGAAGAGGCAGGCGGAGGCTCGTCAGGCGATCATTGATACCATGCGGCAAACAGGGCCGACGTCCCACGATGTCGTTATGGATGGCAAAGGCGACACCAGCGTTGCGTTGCTCTGCCTTTGGCCGGCCGCTCCAGAAGAAGGTGCAGCCGGCATCGACCTCATCCAGCTGGCCCTGCTCAGAGAATCGGGTCTCTCTGAGAGCAGCAATGTCCACCTTGTAGCGCGTCAGTTCCCGAGCGACTAGCGCCTTCCCCCGTTCCGGCCGGTTGCTCCTCCGATTGTCTACAAGGGAACGAACATTCCAGGCTGCTAATGTAAGCGGACTCACCGGAGAGTACCCCGAAGGGTATGGTTAGGGGGATTGGGAGAGGAGTTGTTGTGGATATTGTTTAGAGTTTTTCGATTGAATGTAATTGCAGTCTGCTAGCCATGGTCTGCTGCAGCTGTCGTGAGACCTAGCATTTGTTTAGGGCACCTTTTCTAGCCACCTCCCCAACGAGGGGGTAAGCAATGCTGTCCCTAAATAGGGCTGCTGAGTCATCACAGGCGGCTACCGAACTCCACTATGGGTCAGGAGTTGGGTGAGTGAGAGAACGACCGATTCGCCTGGGTCACCTACGTGATTGCATGTCACCCTCATCGTAGGACGTTTTCGACAGCAGGGGAGGAGGGAAGGTGAGGAGCGAGAGAGAAAAGAAGAAGTAAGAGTAAAGGAGAAGAGGAGAGAGAGAGAGAGAGAGAGCTCAAATAGCTTTTACTGATCGAAAGATCGTGCAAGAGGCTCTGCAAACAGTTGCCACAAACTGTCTTTTCATGCAAGTCCTGTCACAAACCCTGATAGGCATTTTTATTGTTCGTCCAGGCGTGACGTTTGGGTGGATGCAACCAACCAAGGCATAGAGAAATATCGATCGATGTCACGGCATCGGGTCACACGCGCCGAGGCTGTCGTGCGCGAGTACGCAAGGCTTGTAGGGCGAAGGCAACATGAGTCGATGGCAATGATCGCGGGTCCGGACTGCCAAAATAACTCACGAGAAAAAGATGACTACTTAAGTAGTCACTTCCCTTACAAATGCGAATGTTTTTAATAGTCAAAATAAGCCAAATGTCCTTTGTTGTACTCGCTTGCTAGCGAACCAGGTCCGTTTCATTTTTTCGCTCAAAGTTAGGCTGTCTGTTGGTTTTAAACAAACTTCCTAACTGTGGCATTTGTTGAGACTCTACAATGTGCATTCAAATCGTATAATATCTGCTCATTTATTAATGCTCCTCGTTGAGTATATGGTATAGTCCTATCTATTACCAAATTGTATGAGCACTGCACTCTTCTTATTTTCATCAAGAATGTATGCTTTTCCTTCCGCAGAGGGCATATAGTTTGACTTCTGAAAACGCGAAACGCAAATGCAACAACAGCTTGGCTTGACATTTTTCGAGCATTGTAAAATTTTATAAACCTAAACATACCTTTTAATCAGGCATGATCTGCTATCAAATAAGCACAAGAAATAATAGTCGTTAATGATTTTTTAAATAAAATATATTGAAATTTGTAAGGGCCTCGAACATATATACAAAAATACACGCTACCTAAGTAGTCCTTTTGTATCGAGTGAGGTTTTTCAGGAGGTAAAAAGGCAATCGTTCAAAAGCCGACATCCTGATGTGTTTGAAATACCTTAGGAGTATGCTCTAACATATTAACCATTCTTAATCCAGTACAAATTTTAATTTTTTTATATATTTGCCTGAGATCGCTCACTGGCAGAGAGGTATGCATGTTAGTTCTAGCCTCTTGATCCATGGTACAGTAAACCAACCTTAATCCTCTTTTCCCACGTCATGCTGGGCGTTAGCACCAGCGCGTACGCGAATCGCCTTCGGTCCGCCTCGCACGTGTGACAACCTCTGGTGGGTGACACCATGATGCCGATCGATATTTATCTATTCGCCGATTGGACACATCTCGACAACTTTTGGTTGCATGCGGTTCGGCTTAAACTTGTCCTGTGAGAAGGCTAGATACAGCTTCTTGTGCTGTTGCGTGTAAATTCCCTGACTCATAAAAATCTTGTTCACTTAGTTGGTTTCTTTGTCCTCGGACCCGATAGCCTTCAAGTTGTCCATCCTTATACTTCGGCACTTATATTCGCTCTGCCCTCCAATCGGAATCTGGCACAGTCAATAATGTAAAAAAAGTGAAATCTCATTACGGCTCGCCATGTGAGACGTAAAGAGGGAAATAATTCACGCAGCCGACTGATAAGACTTTGGTAGCCCACAGATACAGAATCCAGCACTAAATCTCGAGATCCACGGTTCATTTTCGTCTTAACAACGTAAGTTTCGCGTTGCTCACGCCCGACTGAGTTCAACCACTATCCGACTACGAACTTACGATACAATAAATCAATGTCTCTTTTTACAGGCATCATGAATGGGGATGGATGTTACTTGGTAGTAGTGTAGGTGGTGACTTGGTCAGTACCCCTGTTTGGTAGGAAGTTCATTAAGTTAAAAGAGAACGAAACGCAGTAGGTACATACGACCGATGAGAGATGCGGTAGTCGTAAAAGCACTGCTCGTCCCTATTATTTCCAGGCTCTCGACTTTCATAATGCATTCCTTGACTGATGATTTTCAAACTTTAGAGTTAGAAAGAAAGAACGAACGCTAAATAAAAAAGTAGCCGAAATAATCGCCATAGTAACTTTCCAACCACCAGCCAGTTCGGCCTTTGCAAACGACGATATCCGATGTGTGCCCCAGAGCATGCCGGCTCATGGCGATGAATTACATCGCATTTCCCATACTGTCTCCTCTTTCACTTATCTGATCCCCGCGGCAAGATGGACGACCGGAGGTGAGCTCGGTGCCGTAGCTGGCAGAGAGAGAGAGAGAGCTAAACAAGCTGACTACGCGTTCCACACGCACGATAAACGGGTTTTCACAGAAAATAATAGGCAGACACTACTCGGGCCCCAAATTGGCGGGAGTGTCATGAAGGCCACATTGAGAAGGACGCACTGCAGCCCGAAAAGAAGCGAGTTACCTCGACAGGCGACAACTATCCAAGCCACGGCTTTGAGCGCGACATGATGGTTTTAAAGTGCGTCAGATCTGCTGTCTGAGCCATCCAGTTAGCCATCTGAGGCGGCGATTGTGCGCAAGCGGCTGGTGCATCGTAAAACCTGCGTCGAGGCATGCCAGCACACCGCAGTGTATGGCATTTTTATGGGCAGCCAGGTTAAAGTGCGACGTGTCTTCATTTGGTCCCTATTTTGGCCATGCACATCTTCGTTGGGACCACCACTTACTCCCACCTTCCTTTGGATCAGCGTTCTCCCTTTCTGGCTCACATCACAGGGCCTTGCAGTCCTTAGGCGGGAATGAAATTTGAGAATTTGGTGCTGATTCCAGTTTTATAATATAAACGTCCAACTTTGTCCCTCTAAAGGGCCTTGAGAGACAGAGTTTGAACCCCACCGCCCACCAGTTTAAGGCCGAAATCCTTCAATGAGTCGGAAGTCTGTGTACCACTAAAGACCAATGAACAAGACGAGCACCGAAAGATCCCGTTCCGGGAGAGACATTTCCGCGGTTGTTCACTAATAACGACCTTTTCCATGGCTTTAAGCGCGTATATGCTTTTAATCTCCAGTTCCCATGACGAGCAAGAGGTCATGTGGTCACGGTCTTCAAGCTGCCAGACAGCGCACGCAGTCTCTGAGACTGCCAATCACAGGTGCATACTAACGCAATGGTCGCTCAACCTGACAAGGCAAATATGACGAAATAAGCAGCATTTAATGACGTCCTGGAACTTTCCGACCTCTTATTCACCCGCATATGGTCATTTTCTAATAAGAAGTTAAGAGAAAATGTCCAGTTAGACCTCGGATGAACCGTGCTAGGTACACATTAAGTGACAGCTTTTAAGTAGTGTTAACCGAACTACTGAAAAAATAACGTTTTCGACTGGGAAGGATAAATTAAATGGGACTGCAGTATTGAGTGGCTTAGACCATACTATGTATGCATACATTTTCACCCACCTGCCAATCCACACTCGGATGCCTTGTATTGCCGCCTAAACAGAACACCATAAAACGAACCGTTCACAATACACGCGACTTTGCGCTAAATTCCAAGGAAATTACTTTTGGGATTAGAATGAGGGGTGGTGTTTAGTCCAGTGGTATGTTTAATTTTGAGTTTGAGGATAGATTTGGATTAGGGTCAGGATGAGCATTTATCACCTGTGTGAGACAAATGGAGTAACCTACTACTACCAGCGCGGGGCCCCACACCCCACATACCCCCCTTATTAGCACCCCCTACACCCCGGTACAGACATCGGAAACGTGGGGTCAGCATTGAAGTCAACTCCATTGCGCAAAGTGAGCCGAGATGTCCGCACATTACAGCCAACCGTCCGGCAATTGGTCAGTTCTACCAACATTCACGTGATGATGCATAGCCACTCAGCTTTGCGTTAGTGGCGATGGTCCCTTTTGAAAATGAAGCTGGCACCTCGCGCTGCATTTTCAAGAAGCCAGGATGCTAACGACTTTAGCGGTGCTGTTACTGGTTATCTCGTTAGCCGACCGTCTCATGCCTGGTGGGAAGAGTCCACTTACGGAGGAAAGGTGAGCCCTTCAAGGAAGCACTGGCGGCCAGCTTGAAGGCGCCTGGGGAAGAATCCGGTGGATATGTCATCTACGCTCTGAATGGCACAAAGCAGGTTATCGCAAGTGTCCCCTAACCTTGAGCCCGGTACGAGTAACTAACATCAACAGCACTAGTGAAGCTGAAAACCCGCCTATCACGTCACCCATTTAGCGATCTATTCCCCGGCAAATCGCAATGAGCACACCCACCTGCATAAAACATGAACAACCACTCAGTGGGGCTACATACCATACTCTCAACCTGACCGTCACTAGCAGGCTTCTCCGTCTGCCGCTGGAGGGAATACATGCATTCTTGCTCTACCCTGTCAGGGCCGTTCACTCCTTTCGTTAATACTTGCAGATGCGGTTAGTATAGTTTGCCATGGGCACCGGCAGCACAGCCACATAAAACCACGCATCCAGGCTATCAAAGCCTCCATGCCTGCACAAGTAAACTTGGACCCTTGAGCTTGGTCCCGCAGACACACCCTCCTGGCCGACCGCAAAAGGGCATGCTTTAGCATATTCCACATTTTTTAGCAGCAGATTAGAACCCTGGCCCTTTTGTCATCTCCTGCAATCTGCGGCTTTGTTCGGTTGGGAATCTTTAGAGAAAACGCTCAACTTCCGACTACAAAAAGACCTTTCAAGAAGTCTGTTAGGGATCAAGAGTATCATCGAGTCACTGTAAGATCGTATCCTGGTCACAGCCATTCAGACAGAACTTCCAGTTCCCGCGCCTGAAACATCTGATACAGCCTACCTACCATTCCTAGTCCAACCTATTGCGAACAATCCATCCGAAGACCCCTCTACGGCCTTCCAGGAGCCTGTTATTTTTAGCATCCTCTACTGCTTAGTCTACCGCCCCAACCCCTGCTACTTGAAGCAGAGAACCCCCGTTAGGCCACAGGAGAACATGCAGTTACAAAGAAGTAATATACTCTGAAATTTGCGATCAAACCAATCAGACAAGCTCCGCCATCCAATCACATCAGCGTGGCTGTTCCGGGCACTGCGGTGTTGTTTGCCGCCGGTGGGAAGTAGTGCCAACCGGTGACCGTTTGCTCCGTTTCACACATTGTCCCGCAGACCACTGAGCAGGCAGGATCGATACTAATCAACTTTGGCTTCACGAGGAGAACCCACTCGTAGCGAGTTCCAACACCCACCTGCTTCGTGGCGTGGATAATGCTTAGCAGACTGTACTGGAAGCAGCCCTTGCTGTTAGTGCTCAGGGTTTGCAGACTGGACTGGACGGCCTGGAGGAACGTGGGGTCCTGCATTTCAGCGGCAGTCAGCGGTACCTTCGTGCCAAGTTGGCAGGATGAAAAGCCGAAGAGGCACGCAAGAATCACAGCGGATAGCACATAGTGAGGAGATTGCATTTTGAGACGTCGGTGATGAGGTGACCTTTGATGAAGATCAGCCGACCCGAGGCTTATATACCACGGTCACTGACGCGAATCCGGGGTCAGAGATCAGGCGACCTCGAACGGACGTGCGATCACACTAATCTCCGGCTCGATTCTACATCCAAAAAGGCAATTTTAGCGAGCACAAGTTAGCTTTCGATAAATTCTCGTCAGGTCTTTACATTTATATCACTGTGACATTAAGTCAAATATGCGGGTAAGTAGAATTAATTGTACGGTTGTCAGGGCGGGGGAGGGAGGGGGAAAGAAACAAAATCGCGGTCCGTCCTCTGATCATCGTCAGAGGCATGGTGGCCGCCAGGGATAGGTAATTAGATGTGGGCGGCTGAATGGGTGGGTTTCAGCCACGGTGATTATGGCGCCTGTATAAAGTTTTTTTTGGGTGCACAGGATCGGTTTACGTAGCCTGATTGCGGTAGCCAACAGATGCTGTCCGATGCATTTTGAATAGCTTGTGGGGACCTTGTAACTCACCCGTAAGACTGCTCTGGCATCTACACGATGATTCGTGTCTGCCATATGCTTGAGAATAGAGCTGTTTAAGGTCTTCATTTGACCCTTTCCTAATCATGCTGGAAGGTGCTCTCTTATCCTTTTGGACAAACGCCGGCTCGTGCGACCAATATATGTTGCCCCACAGGATCAGGTGAAAGAATAAATGCACATTGAGGTGGTCTGGGCTGGCAAATTGTCATTGCCCCCTCCGTATAGGGTTGAGAACTGTACCTGGGTGTCAGCTGCTGGAAAGGTTTTTGATACAGCTTGACTAAGGGGCCTTGTTAAGAGTTCACTTACTACGTCACCTTGAAACGGAACCCTAATGAAGAGTTTTTTCATGCTCCCTGACGCTAACCCTAACATAAAACTAATCTGCAGTCCTAATCTTAACCAAGGCTTTACCCTTGACCTAAACCCTCAGTTGACACGAACCCAAACCTTAAACTTTAACACTCTCCCCACCCTAACCCTGTGCCCGAATTTAATCTCAAACTTACACTTAAACTTCCATGCCCTGATTAGACGGCCATACAAGTCATCACTACCTGTGTTATTATTATGTCACAATTACAATTACGTAGAGTATATTACTGACTACTTGTTGACAGTTTGTGCCTATTACGCGGTCGTTCGGTAGTGGCTGATTAATTTCAGTGCCATTATTAACATCAAATTTCGGACCCAGTCTCAACAGGTTTGTTTAAAAAGTAAACCAGGCAAGACCACTTTCTAAAGTAAATCCTAGAATTGATACCAACATTTATCTGAAACACTATCCATTTCTTAACCTTAAACTTCCTGTAAACCCCAACCCTCAATCCCCTGCATTGTTTCTGTTCTCATGTCCTCTTGCAGGGGCCATAAAAGTAATCCTTGCACTTATTTGGGCGATTGCGGTGGCAAAGTTTTAAAAATTTTTATCTAATCTTCTTCAAGTAATGCCATTTTGCACCTACCCAGAATTAACCACGCAAAAACTAAAAATTAGGTATTTTTTTATAAAAAATTGAGAAAAATAGGTGAAGATTTAATATGCACTGACCCCGTTATACGGAGTGTTTTTGGCGGGGTTAAAGCTGGTGGAAAGCCAAGGACTTCGCGAAAGTAGGACTAAACACTACAAGGTAACCAATAGCGTGGGTTGTTAAGTCCTTCAACAAGACCTACTTAAAAGAGCGCGCGGTTCATAAAAAATGTTACAATACACTTAACTGACCGCGCTTCTGTCAGAAACGCAGCGGACAGACCATTTGTCCCATTGAAAACGGGGGAAGTTGAAGTCGCTTATACCAACCCTAACCTTAAACGGCATCAATAAAAATACACCTAAACCCTATCCACAAGGCTTTGTTTCGTTACTCCAAGTACTAACCCTAAACCTTAATAAAAACTCAATTTCTTACTAGTAGTCATAACCCTTGCATCAGTCCTAAAATCAAATCCTGCACTCAAACGAACTCCAACTTTGCCAACTAACCAGATTCTAAGGTAACATAACACGCCTACCTTATTCACATAAGTAGCAATATTGAAGTAATATAAATTAAGGGACTTACACAGTAGATCACCGCAGTGTTTTGCATTGCCCAAGGACCTGGCTGCGTCATAATCAGTTGTGTCAACTCATCTATGAACATAGAAAATATGCTGAACGATGGAAAATATAGCCTAATTGACATTTATATATTGATAGGTGAAGCAAACTGAGTCTCCATTAAGAGCCTTTTTAGGCAACCTACGACTACGCGATTCGTAAAATACGCATTCCCAAATGTCATGCACTGTTATTATGGGTTACCAATACCCTTAGTTAATCGATTAGGGTGGTTAGCGAATAGTGAAGTAAATGTCAATTTCCCTAGCAATATAGCAGAAAACGTTTGATATAAGGGACAAAAAAACGAACTTTAGAAGTTTGTGCAGCTATCAGTGGAATATGCTTTGACTGATCTAGTTTACAGAGTTTTTCAGGAAAAGTTAAATATTTTGCGAGATTGAGGTATCCATCATTGCAACGTCAATGAATTTTGCAAGTCACTTCTGGGAGAACTCACAAAGTAAACTGTACAGCTTAAGAGCTTCCGAAAGTATAGGTTTTTCAAAAAATGTAGGCATTAAAAACCTTTCCATGCGTACATAATGCAAGCTAAGCACGAAAGAAGTATGCGATTAACACGAACTAGGCTTTACCATTTGGTATTTTCTGCGCATTGTTCAGCCAAATAATTTAAATTCTGCATATTCGGAATCAAAATAAACCAGTGGATACGCAAATTTAACCCTGCATTTTAAGTTTTTGCAAACCTAAAGGACCTGTGGAGTTGAGCTTGCTAAACTTAGTAGCTTGCAATGCGTATTTCCACTGG
This sequence comes from Schistocephalus solidus, assembly GCA_017591395.1. Taxonomy (NCBI): domain Eukaryota; kingdom Metazoa; phylum Platyhelminthes; class Cestoda; order Diphyllobothriidea; family Diphyllobothriidae; genus Schistocephalus; species Schistocephalus solidus. Next base: position 158,117 of record WEDG01002419.1, on the reverse strand, counting down.
CTAGCTCGCATATATTCTCATACTATTTCACCCCATACTCCTCACCGAATATCCCAGTGGGTGGGGAAAAATTTGTCTTTTTTTTCTAAATTTACCTTGCTTGTTCTTAACAAATGGCAGGACAGCAAAGTTTGGGGTATCAGCCGGTTCATACGAATTCCTCGTCTATATCGGCGAACTATACTACTGATCAGTGCTCACAACAGTATTCCAAAGTGATGCAGATCAATGCAAACATCAGTACGTGTATTTTTGGGTGATGAGGTCACGCCGACGGAGTCTAGAGCACCTTAAAAGTAAGGCGCTGGGGCGTTATGCATCCACAAATGCTGCCATAACTTCGGCTGACATGTCTCCGACGTAAGTCTTCCCACATAGAAAGCAACCATGCCCGATCTCATCTCTACTTCATTAACAGACTAGGTGTGGGAGGAAAGAGAGAGAGAGAGAGAGAGAGAGAGAGAGAGAGAGAGAGAGAGAGAGAGAGAGAAAGAGAGAGAGAGAGAGAGAGAGAGAGAGAGAGAGAGAGAGAGAGAGAGAGAGAGAGAGAGAGAGAGAGAGAGAGAGAGAGAGAGAGAGAGAGAGAGAGAGAGAGAGAGAGAGAGAGAGAGAGATCGGGGCCGATATCCATCCTCCCTGAAAATCAGCGCATTCTCTACTGTGATAAAAATGACGCGCTTGGCTCTATCATGGCACACTGAGAGTCCTGACTTGGAAGGCTATCAACTCCCGAGAAAACTCTATCCTTATCACAGACTGACAGAAGGACAGCCGTTGCTGCCTCTTAATGCTGCCTCCGAATCGTACTAACATCTATTAGCATCGGTGGAGACAAGGTTGTGCACGCTAAGTACTTATTTACCATTCTGACAGCACAGATACCAGCTAAAAGCCAAGACACACGCCTGTTTTACCGATTTTGTGCCGGTGCCTGACGCAGCTGCCAGCAGCAGCAGCAACAGGACCACGGCTAGTATTATAGGCAGCTTTACATTAGCGACAAAGTCAAGGGACACTGCAATGACAATTTCCAGCTTATTAGCCGTCATCAGCCAGTTATATGCAACCCCGATGGTGCTCCAGCCGAGGGTCAAACCCCGACCTGTTGATCAGATGTCCATCGCTCTAACCAGTCGGTCACAGACTCGTGGTCTTACCGGTTTAGATGGGGGAATATTGACATTGGTTGATGAACGCTCACCGATCGGTTACGGGACTCACTCATCCCACTCTGCATTGGGGATCACTCTGGAGTCCCACCAGCAACAACACAACGATAACGTTATTCTGCCTATAGTATAAGCCGCTGTGTGGCCCCTGGCGAGGCTTGAGTGTGAGCCTCATAACCAATCGGCGAACCGTCCACCCAACAATGTTTAAACAAAGGTTTTGGTAAAATCATAAATGTGAATTGCGGTCTGCGGTGGTTTTTGACGCAGCCTCATGTGCCAGAAGAATAACTTAGGAAGGGGGTTTGGATGAGAACGCATTCAATGTATCCTGGGTTGCTGAGCCAGGTGTAAATCATCACGTCTCAGCAACGGAAAGGATTTCAACGGAATAATCGTTCTTTATTACATCTCACGATCTGTTATTTAAAACTTCCGCAATAGGAATAAGACTGTTTGATTCTATTGTCATGAATATGGAGCTTAAGGTTCTAATGATTGCCAAAAATAGCAGCTTTACCAGCTTCAGATGCTTCCTAAGTATACCAGGTCAGAAAACCCCTGTTTTCGGTATAAAAACCGTAACTCCTATTATCCCACAGTAAGACCGTCGTATCCAATCAGGTCAACAGTATGCTCCAAAACATGTTGGCGCAGGGACGGTTACTTGCACACGGAGAAATTTTAAGTGATATTAGACTTGTATTGCATCGATCGCACTCTATATCTCTTCCCTCATCCACTTGTGCCCGGTGTCAAGATAGTCAAGAAGACCAGATATGGAAAAGGGCGCAGGTGGCAAGTGCTGCCCCAGTTTTTGCAGCATTTATAAGATACAGAGGCTAGGCGGGTGCTGTGATAGTTGTCTGATTGGGCAGACGATGCAGTATGCAGTTTCCATGTCGTCGCTGTGGCCCTTATCAGTGCGTATTTACTCATTGACTTGGACCTGTGGAGCAGAATACATTGGCCATACATCAAGACGCCAGGAGAAGAGGGTATGTGAACACATACCTGCCTGGTTAGGCAAAGGTGAAATCAGATCAATCCCGAATTCTATTCTCGCGCATCTAGTTGATACTTATCACTGCGTTGATCCCAAAGAAGCCTTTCAGGTTGTCTACCAGACATCAGCCAACTTGTCTAAAGACCTACGCCAACGAGTGTTTGCGACAGCCGAGTCAGTTGCTATATGGCTAACAAACCCAGTACTGTACTGTCCTACAGGCGATCTGTCTTCCGTGGCCAACAACCACTTCAGGTGGTGTTCACACGACGTCCCTACCCCCCTGACAGTGATATTCAAACCCCCATACTCGACTCTACCTCCCACCCTTCACACAGTCCCAATGACATCTACACGCCGACCTCGCCATGTAGGCGGCGTGCAAACAATCAATATAAAAAATTAGAAGATTTAAACCTTGTGACCACCTTAAAGTTTCATTTTTCTTGCAATTGTACCAGCCCGATTATGAATTACCGAACATATAGCTGCCGATTTGACTTTTTAACAACCTAAATACCATTAAATATAAAATATTTTAAAATTTCTGTCCGAAGAAAGGAACTTTTGGCATTTCAAATACCCAAATACACCAGCCCGCGAGATTGTAATGATCGGCAATCTTTCTTCGAAGATTCAACAAATTCATTTCATGCCGAACTGAAAACGGTCTAAGGGACGTTTAGTTTGGGCGGTCTGCGGCAAAAATAATGAGCTCCGTTCCCCAGAACTTACATGGATGACTCGCTTAGAATATACCCTTGAAAAACAATCTGGAAACTCATCTCTTCCTAATAATCTGGTTTTATATTAAATAAACTACTTATATGCATCATAAGTAGTCTAATTAGTTTCAAATGAGAAAACTTTAAAAAGTGTTGCTTTTGATAAAAAGACACAACGCAGTTGCGGCTTTCCCGCTTGCGCTGGATGTGCAAGCATTTGCAGATTACTATTAACCTAACTACCGGTCCCTTTCTGTCATTATTAGCCATGGGTCATGGTTATCGCGTTTACCACAGTGCTACCCAAAACTCCGGTAGCCGTTCGATGGTCGTTCACGGGAAGTAAACAAATTTATCAGCGCCATTTCCTGCATCAGTAAATTTGCTCTCTCAGAAAATGTTAATCGAAAAGAGACTAGCGTTCAGCATCATCCACAAAAATACTACAGTAAAAACAAGATGCTGGCTTAAAAACAATTTTTTCCCGCGGCCTGAAAAAACGACATTTCCTAAGAAAATGACCACTTGTATAGTAGGAATTTATTATTTTAATTTTCGGTGCACTTACAAATGTAAATGCATTTTATAGAAAACCAGCAAAAAATATTATTTCTTGTACTCCCTTTGTAGCAAATTAGGTCTTCTTCAAAGTATATGCTTAAAGAAAGGGTAACTTTTTGTTTTGAACAACTTTTTTTCAATTCCCCTATAATTTTGCACACCAACTCCATTACACTTGTGATCTTGTGACAGGGATAAAATTATCTGACCTCTGACCAATATTTCCTAGACCTTACTAGTGAACGTACGAGGCAACCGATATCGAACTTTACCGCTTGTTGCATCTTAGCTGTGTGACTCAGCGATATTACGCTTTGATTGCCTACGAATAGACTTCGCAGTATTATCGCTACCTGCAAATATTATTCTGAAATACATCATTCGTTAAAAATATGCACCCTTTGGAGATTAAGGTGTTCGAAACTCAATTAACAAGGAGTCATCAGACCTGCCGAAGTTTGCTTAGTCTTCAGTTCTGATAATAATACTTTTATTTAATTTCAGTTTACAGGCAGTCAAAAGAAATATACAGCGGAGATCAGGTGGATTTTTCCTGGAAACAAAGAAGACCGCAATTATTATTCGCGTTTTCAGTTCTGGATCTCAAACCAAAGTTAACAAATATCACCTGTAGCAAAAATTTTAAAAAGAAAATGTTGAATGAAATTCTTGATTTCTATCTAGCTAATCAGATTCTACACTGTAATCAGAATAGATTTTAACCTGAAAGATTTTTCTTAACGCGTCACTTCGTCTTTTTAAACTTAACACATACCTTCGTGATTAACACCAGACAGTTGTAGTTATCTAATTTTATCTGAGTAAACCTTTTGAAAAGGTGCCGCTCGATCATAGGTGGCGTACTTCAAGTCATGTTACCGGGTCCGCTACCGCTACGATATTTTGACACCAATCGAATATGCACTAGCCTTCGTTTATGCGGATGATTGCAAGTGTTTATTCCTAGTATATGGACAGCGCCAATATTTGTGTTAAAAAAAGAGAACTCCGATCTTATGTGTTTGCAATTGGAGCGCAACTCCGAATTTGAAGTTTTCTTTATTTAAGTGTATTTTCGTGTGTTTCCGTCCCGGCAAGCTTCTCAGTCTCATAATCTTTCAAAATAACACACTCTCAGAAGCCATACACCTGATGAAGAGAGAGAGTTTCACCAAATGTTACGCAGATGTGTGGGTTCATATCACATAAATATTCCTTTCGCAAATAAAACAAGCCTTTTATCGAAAACATCTTCCATCTTGAATATTGTTCTCATTTTTTTAGTCTAATGAATACCTGTCACAACAGTTAAATTGAAAACTCTCAGAAAAATTATACTCGAAGACATTTCTTTCGCAAACTTTGAAGTATTTCTTATACTGAGATTTCTCGTATTGGCGCCCTCGCTCCAGTAGATTGGTCTTATGAAATGCGTCATTCCTCCATCACTATTTGGTCATCTCTTTGCTCTAAGTGTAAACTGTCACTTAGTTTGCACTAGCAGTTGCAATTGCAATTGCCTAAATTATCGGTATTCAAATCGAAATTGCGTAATAACATTACCTCCGAAGGCATAAGGTAATTATTGCCCATTTAATTCCCGAATACTAAAATTCTGGACATTAAAAAGGCTTATCTTTGAAGTTAAGGGAAGATAAAACATACTTTACCCTTTTAAATTGAAAGTCTCACTCAGATTTTTAAACCTCCACGACTTTAAGTGGACGTTGAATCCATTGTTATTAACCCTATGTATCGATGATATTTGCGGCTTGTAGTGTCCTCTTTTTGTTCCGATTGTAAGCAATCCGCTCATGATCACGCTGGATTCCTCTGCATAACCACTTTTCTGGTGATTTGTCTAGTTAGCAACTAAGTACCGCGGTCAACTCTACAGGGGCGCCCCAATACTAAATAGAGATTTCACATTTTGCAATTGCTAAACTTTTAAAGACGAATGTTTTTACTGAGAATATCTTGGTCATGTGTGATTTCGAATAGAAAAGTGAGACCATTTCTGAGTCTTCTGATCCAGACGGGTTGAAGACCATATATATTGTATAGTTCCATGTATAAGCCTTGAATGCCATCACATTTGGATAAGGATCTGGTAAAGCATCTTTGAATGGCTTCTAGTTCTTTCGGCCATCTGATGGCATTATGCCAAAAAATTGGGCAGTAATTCAGGAGAGGTAAAACGTACATTTTATAATGTCGTGTCTGAACGACAGGTGAGGAGAAATTTTAACAAATAAATCCGCATAGTCTAGTGTATTTTGGTGATATTTTTTTTAATGTGGGGAGATAAAATCAAGAGTCTTTATATAGCTTAGACCTACGTCTTTTATTGATGTTGTCTCGGTTATTTCCTGATTATTGAAAATCTTGGGAGGAAGTTTTTGTGGACCAAAAATCACGAGATGACATATACTTGGAGAGAATGGCATTTGTCATAGATTACTCAATTCGATTAGCTTTTTAAGATCATTTTCAGTCGTTCTTTGCATACTGGCTACTGTATGCTTGTTATATGCATATGAAAGTTTTAAGTATTTTCCTGTTTGGTTGTAGGTAATTATTCCCGATTATGAAATGCATAATGGGCATCCTAGGGGGAGGAAAAATGTCCGATAGACGCAAATGTTTACGTCAGAGGTATGCCGTCAATGTCATCCTCATTCGTATGCAGAACAATTACCTCAGTTACCGCTGTTTATGTACAATTCATGGGCATGCAGCAATTTCAGTGAAACGATGCCTTTTGTGCAGTCACCCTCACATGCAGGTAAGCCACTACCTAACACACACCAAAAACGCCCACATATGTGGAGCTCCAAATTATTGATCCTATCGAGGTCATTCAATAACCACTTTCATATTATCAAAAACAATATAATGAGTGGCTGGTAGCATCAGAATTTTCTCGCAGTTGGACAGTTCATTCACATAACCAGTTTCTAACTTTAGAGATCAGGTCAACTAAACCTAACTAATTTATAAACCACACACCAGAACGATGCACTTGGAGCCACTTGCATCTGATAGCATTTAATGGACAAAAGAATAGCCCGCGATCGTCTCTACCCCTATCGAATGAGCACTAGAAAACCCATAAGTGACAGACTATTTTTGACCCAAAAATTCTTAACACGAATCGGACGCGAATCGGATCCGACGGTACGATTATTCGGATGCGAATCGGATCCGACCATGACTGCGAATTCGGACGCGAATATTCGTATCTCATTTTTCAACTGCACAGCTGAACCCCTTAGCTAAACGGTTAAAAATCGATCCCCATTACGTTCTAATATAATAGTTATTAATGATAATGTGACTTTCAGAAGACGAAGTGAGCAAGTAAAATATATTTTGTTGAAAAATATGCAAAGCGTAAGTGTACAAAAATAAATCTCATAAATTGCTCCTAATCAGTAGTCCTCTGTTGACGGACCTGGCAATCCCTCAGCCGTTTAACGGGGTGTCCACCCTGTTATGAAAAAAAACAATGAACTTAGTTATGGTGAGTAAACAATTCGCATGTTTTTATGTAGGAACATTAATCTAAATATTGTTAAATTATTTTTTTCATATTTTGCTGAAGACAGGTTTTTTAACTTAAATTAAACTCCTCGTTTCTCACACTCTTAACCAAGCATAAAACAAAAACAAAGCTGAAGTGGCAGCAGAAAGAAGGAGTTTGTTTTAGTTTTTCCTGTGTTCTTAAGAGAGTGAGGGCGCCCATGACGTGCTATATCACTAAACCTTTAAATAACCAAAGCCTGGGTGCGCTGCACAGAGAAACCACATAGGTGGCGATAGTTTAAAAGGACCATAAAATAGGAAAACTTGGGCATGAGTCTCAATGTTTAAGTTAGAAAACTCGTTGCTCTGGCTAATTTAAGAACACAAATATGTCAAGGTTCTTTTGAGATCTTTCCAGTGATGGTGACGTCACAGCAACTGCAGAGAGGGAATTTCATGTTTGACCGCTCTGACCGAGAAGAAGAATTTCGGATGTTCTGATGTTTTCGCCACCTTGTTGGTGGACTATGCAGTCAGCAAGTTTTCATCTCTATGATGATCTGGTGACCTCTACTTTTCCCTCTTCGTTTAGACCCTGACGTCTACGATGAATTCCTCCTGACTCACCTCTTTGATGGTTATTTACAGTAGCTCTGGATGTTATATTATGTCTTGCACGATAAGGAGCGCTCCGAACCTTCATACGTTGTCATCAACATAACAATACTTACCCAAGGTATCGTACCAATCCCATCAACTCTAGCTTTTATTTTTTAAGGGAGGCGGTTTTTCTCCTAAGTTTTCTTGTTAAATTGGCGGCCCCCGATTTATCCGTTGTAGTTTTTTCACTGCTTCTTTCCTACTTCACCGTATATTCCAAATATTGTTGAAAATTGTTTTAAAAATGGCGAATCGTTCTGAATCGGAGGTTTCTACTATACTATTCATTTCTGCTGCTCATATGTCTGAGCATCTAGTGCAGCAATTATCCACTTTGTATTTATTTATACCACGATACTAAGTCTGTAATGATGGGGCCCTCTGAGCCTTAACTATACAATATATTTTATTTATTTGCACCCATCCAGCCTGACCTGTTGAAGGCACAGTTATAATAGTTGACCTCAGAAATTGGTTGTTGTAACAAATCCAAAGATGTCATCAAAAGCCAGACAGCAATCCAATCCCTTCACAACGCGGAATGCCCGTAGGAGATCCCCGCGCATTTGCCTGTAATTCATAGGGACCAGATTAAGATTTAAGTCACTTTAAGTCACTTTTTGTTGAGGAAAGTAGGCTTTCGCCCTTGAGCTCCCTATTCACATGCAAAAATGTCAATAGTAAAAACGTTTACAGTGATATATCTGACAAATGAAAATGTAGGGTCATCGATAGGAGTGGGCCAGGCGCAACCTGCCCCTGTTTACACAATCTTCATTATATTGACAATAGTTTCTCAGAAAATGAGTATCTAGTTTGAATTTAAATGTGTCAACAGTTTCTGAAAGGACCACCTCGTCAGGGAGTCCATTCCATGCTCCAACGACCCTCTGCATAAAGGCGTTCCGACGGAATTCCGTGTGGACAAACTTCCTCTGCAGTTTAAAGGGATGACCCCGCAGATGTTCCGTCCCAGCCAATTCGAAGAAGTCAGCACATTCTAGGGCAAAATCGCGGCCTCTGACAATCCCGTAGGTTTTCAATTCAATTCAATTCAATTTATTGAGGGAAATAGGCATGGGCCTTTGAGTACCTATTTGTAACGTAAAATTAAGTGCGGTATACAGAGAAACCATGTGGGTTGCAAAGGTACAAAAGGCGGTCATAAAATATGACAAGTGGTGCACGACTCTCGAGGGTTAAGATAAATTCCTCATCGCTCAGGCTCGTTGCGGAACATAAAACTGTCAAGGTTCCTTTTAAAGCTTTTCAGCGATGGTGACATCACAACGTCTTCAGGGAGGGCATTCCGTGGTTTAACCACTCTGACAGAGAAGGAGAACTTGCGCACATCCAGTCTCGCCTGCTGGACACGCATTTTCAATGGGTGACCTCGGAGATGGGTCGTGGTGGCAAATTCAAAGAAGTCCGAGAATTCCAGGCAACAATCCAATCCCTTCACAATGCGGAATGTCTGCAGGAGATCACCACGCATTTGCCTATAACTCAAAGGGAACAGATTAAAGATTCATTAGGCGGGTTGGATATGGCAAGGAGCTTTGACTTCTAACCATTTTGGTGGCTTTCCTCTGTACTCTTTCGAGGCAGTTCTGATCTTGAACTGTCCAGGGTTTCCAGGCGTGCATAGCATATTCCAAATGCGGCCTAATGAATGTTCCAAAAGTCTTAGCGAAAAGATCTTCATCGAAATCCAAAAAAGCTCGTCTGATGGCACGCAACACCGAAATTGCGCTCTTCGCCACTTTCAAGCAGTGAGACGATGGTTTTAAGGTGGTGGTCGTCAGCACGCCAAGGTCCTTTTGGGTTTCCACGTCTTTTAAGGCTTCACCGTTGAGAAAGTAACTTCTACTTTCAGCAGATCCAGATGGGTTGCCTAAGCGAAGTATTGTACACTTATCGACGTTGAACCGCAAAAGCCAATGATTCGACCACTCCTCCAACCAAGTTAGGTTGATCTGCAGTTTATCTTCGTCAGCAGGGCTCTGGATTACATTCCAGATTTTAATGTCATTGGCAAACATTGCTGCGTCACAGTCGAGATTTCTGACACAATCGTTTACGTATATTAAAAACAGTATTGGCCCTAGTACTGAGCCCTGAGGAACCCCACTCTCGACCGCAGCAGAACTTGACCTCTCTTGGCCGATGCACACAACCTGGCGCCGACCCACGAGGAAGTTTTCAATCCACTTGAGGAGGTAACCTCTGATTGCAATTCTTTCTAGCTTGTACAGCAGTCTCTCGTGCGGCACAGTATCGAAGGCCTTTTGAAAGTCAATGAAGGCAATGTGAACCGCGTGTCTATCTTCAAGTGCTTGGATCCACCTCTGGAGCGAATACAGCAAATTCGTTGTGCATGATCTTCCTTTTCTGAACCCGTGTTGACAGCTTGATAACAAATTATGAGTCTCTAGGAATTTCACCAATTCGCTCTTGATGATCCTTTCCATAATCTTGCCAAGGATGCATGTCAAGCTTATGGGCCTGTAGTTTGTCACTGACGCCCGGCTACCGCTTTTGTACAAGGGAGTTATATGTGCCAGCTTCCAATCGAAAGGAAGTGTTCCGGAGACAAAGGACTTTTGAAAGAGCACTGACAGAGGTGCGGAAAGTTCATTGGCAAGTTCTTTCAGAAGCTTGGGTGGAAGCTCGTCTGGTCCTGGGGATTTCGACTCTTTTAGTTCTTTTAATTCCTTTTGGATCAGAAATTCTGAGAATAGTATGTGGCTAATGCTTGCAGTCGGCGGGTTATCCACTGAGGGACGAAGGAACCTTGCCTCGTTAGTGAAGACTGAGCGGTAGAACTGTGAAAAGTACTCGGCTTTTTTCTGTTTTCAGAAATTTGGACGCCCACGGCAGTCTTAATCAGTGGTCTCTGATGTTTATTCCTTGTACATCTACGGAGGTAACTGTAGACTTAATTTGGATTCTGCGTTGCCTTTTGCAGCAAAGTCTTCTCAAATTCACTTCGCGTTTTAAGAATAAGGCTTCTCATTTTGTTTCTCTGTGTTTTATACTTATTAAAATAGGCGACTTGATTAGATTCGCAATATTTTCTCCACAACTTGTGCTTCCTGTTTATTTCCCTTTTTAAGTTGCTATCTAGCCACCCAGGACGCTTGCTGTGATGGACACTCGTTAGCGGGCAGTGGTTGTCCATAAGTTGCAGAAGAACATTTCGGAAGGACTCCCAATCTTCGTTCACGGTGCTCGAAAGCATTGAGGGCCAGTTGATGTCTGTTAAATCTGCTCGCATCTGATAAAAGTTTCCTCGCCAAACGTTACGCCGTTGTTCCTCTATAGCAGGCGCAACGGAGAATAAGAAGTAGTCCCACATAAGCACCACATGATCACTACGACCGAGCGGAGGCATTGAAATAATCTCGTAAATGCTGCCTGATGTTTTCGTGAAAACCAGGTCAAGACAGTTAGCCCTTTGTCCTTCACGTGTTCTGGTGGGGAAAAGGGACATGTTGTGTGAGAAGTGCCTTCAAGGTCTTTTGCAGAAAAACATAATCAAAAGTCGATTTCGGGCATGATGATTGAACAGTGCTCCAGTTAATTCCTGGTGCGTTGAAGTCACCCATAATCATGACATTAGGTCGACTGAAGAAATTTTCTAATTGTTCCAACAAGTGGGTGTCCGCGACTCGGTCTATCTTTGGTGGCCGATAGACAATGAGGACATCTAGACATGGAGAGCCAAGAGCCTTGATATTCAACCATATGGCTTCCGTGCTGCACGCAAACTTGCTCATCTTGTCAGACACTATTAGCATGTCTTTCACATACACAATTATTCCACCGCCCTGTCGGTTTTCTCTGTCCCTCCGATAAATTTGGTATCCAGACAATGTTATTTCGCTATCTCGAATACTGCCCGACAGCCAGGTTTCGGTTACTGCTATCACATCCGGAGATACTTCGGCAAGGCAAATTTTTAACTCATCAAGTTTTGATAAAAGGCTTTGTGCATTTGTATACAAGCACTTCAATTTTGCGCCAACCAAATTTCCTGTTGAGTTTGTCAATTTTATGGGCCCAACTGTGTCTCCTCTAACGTCAAGGTCATATTTATTTTCCGTTTCTTGATGATTTTCGGTAACTCTGGTTTCTTTAGTGAGAACGCTGGGTGTTACGGAATCAGTTCTAACATCTCTTTGGGCAATTGGTTCCCTGATGGTTTTGTCGTTAGTGAGGTGGCTGCCGTTGTCCTCAGAACAATCGGTTGGTTCAATGGAAAATTCGTATTCTTTTGAACTACCTTCCCCTTGAAAATAGCCAGATTGTGTTCGCCAGCCTTCAGTCTTGATTGTAGTTCCAAGACAAGTTCCTGGCGTTTCAACCTTTCCGCAGGGGAGTAGTCCGGCTGAAAAAAACCTCTTTATGCGAGTGACGGAGGTTAGTTTTTTTGGATAGGATCGCCTTGATTTGGTCTTTGCTCTCTAGCATTATTTTCAGAGGTCGCGGTCGCGGCGTTCCTAGGCTGTCTTCAGACTTTTTGCCGATCCGAAATGCTTTAAATAACTTTTACTTCCACGCCCGTTGGGAGCAACTGGTTTAGGAGGCCATTAAACGAAGCAAGGTCTTCGGCGACTCGGTCTTCTGGTCGGACTGCAGTTGACTCGTGCAAACCCTGAATAACAAAACACTGTTGTCGATCCTGGTGCTTAGAATTTTCGCTTCCTCCTAAGTTCTCCTTAGGGGCACGAGAACGGTTTACAGAGCTCTCGTTGGGATTAAGTCTACCTCTGACCAAACTCTCATCTGAAGGCTTCAATGAATCCATCAGAGTTGATTGTGATTTTGTCCTCCTGTTGTGGTGTTTCCCCATTGCAGCTTTCCACGCGTTTGTTTCTTGGGATTCATCTACGGGCTCTTTAGAACACCCAAGATAACAGGATGAGATTTGTGGTTTGCTCTGGTCATCGTCCGTAGGATTCAGAGACTGTGTTCCCGTTATCCGGTCGTTATGGGTAATCGCGTCCGAACATTGTGAGCTGTAACATATTGTAGTTTTTGATACTTTTGGTGCTTTAGTCACTGCCTTTTTAACTGGAATATTGCTAAGCGTATTTCGTCGAGTAATGTTATCTTGCAAGAGCTTCCTTAAGTATGCAAGCTCATTTTCCAGTTTTTGAACTCTTTGTAAAATATAAGAACATCCAACGCAAGATTCGTCCTCGTAGCCGACGGATTTGGCTGCCATTACGCTTTTTGCGCGCTTTGCTGGTTTTTGGTTGTAAGTATAAATTGATTGAGTGCCAGTCGTGGATGTCGAAGCCAACTCAATAGGCTTTCCTTTAAAGGAAGTTCCGTGACTGGTTCTGTTGCTAGCAAACAATTGTTTTGAGTCCATAAATGTTAAAACACTGCGTAAAAGTATGTTCTCCTTTGAGCGTATAACGAAAATTTCCGACTGGCTTTGGAGTATGGCGAGTATTTAATGCAATATGAGCAAAAATGTTTATACGTGTTAAAAAACGCTTTTGAAAAATACTATAAACGATATGAAAAATATTCAGGAACGACTCAGCCGTTCGGATATTTCGAAGGTCCTGGATAACTTCAGATCTTTGGATGAGGTTTGGATAAGGTCACCGCGTAGTTGCCTGTAATTTAGAGGAAACAAATCAAGTTCAACCAGTCTGGCTTCGTAAGGCAGATGACTTAGATTCTTGACCATCTTTGTAGCCCTCGCCTGCACTCGTTCCAGCTGTAGATAATCCTTCTTAAACCACGGACGCCAGGCCTGGATGGCATATTCCAAGTGAGATCGAACAAATACCCCGTAGGTTTTTTGGAAGAGTTCCTTATCAATCTGCACAAATCCCCGTCTGAGCGCAAATAAGACCTGTGTAGCGCGTTTAGCTGCCTTGAAACACTGTGAAGATGGTTTAAGTGATGAGTTTATTAGAACACCGAGGTCCCTCTGTTCCTCAAAACAATTGAAAGGGGCTGCCCATTGAGAATGTATTGGTAGGAATCATCCTCCTCACTGGTCCTTCTGGTACGCAGTCTTAGGACCACAAACTTTCCAACGTTAAAATTTAAGAGCCAACGAGCAGACCAGCTGCTAAGACGGTTAAGATCCTCTTGAAGTGCGTGCCTATCGAAATCAGATCTGATGACCCTCCACAATTTAACATCCTCTGCAAACATGATGGCACTGCAATCCAGGTCGTCGACACAGTCGTTGATGTACAATATGAAGAGAAACAGGTTGCATATGGCAAGTAGCTTTGATTATTAACCACATCGCTCTTCTATTAAACCTTGTGCAATTCTTCTGAACTTTGACTGTCCAGGGTCTCCAAGTTTGTATGGCGTATTGCAAGTATGATCACACTAATGTTCCGAAAATCATGGAGAATAGATCTTTATCAATTTTCATAAAGGTTCTCCTGATGTTGTAGCAGTGAGCAGTGAGAGGACGGTTTTAAATAAATGATAAATAAATTGTTTTATTTGGTGCCCAAAAGGGTACCGTCATGGTAGATAAAAACCAAGGATACATCATCGGGGGAATTGAAGAATAATTCAGTGTGTGCATTACACTTGCCAGTTAATGTTTATAAAATGGGCACTCTCATATGAAACACAGTTTGCGAACAGTAAAAATCTCTTTAAAAATTTGGTGGACAGAGAAAAAATGAGTGTGATTTAATGAATATTAAGGAAGAACAAACTGTCACTCGTGGGAAGGTGCAGATATTCGGGAGAGAGCATAGGGGTACGAAACTTGCCTCGTTAAGGTTGAGTTCCTAAGCTGGGTTGCAGATATTCGATGAAGGCGTGATCACAGTATTTTTGGGATGAAAGCCGAATGACCATCAAGACTGCAAGATAAGAGAAACTCACTGCGATTGATCACAGTCCATTTAGAGTTCAAACAAGGAGGGTACAGTAGGGCTGTAAGGAGGGATGTGATCGTGCTGACATACCAAACTATCAGCAACTGGCAAAAAACTGAGGAATTCCTCACCAGCCAACGTCACGGCACAGCAACACAGCTCGTCGACACAGTCGTTTATGTAGACTAGGAAGAGCAACAGCCCTAAGACGGGGCCTTGTGGAAGACCACTTAGAACAGGTGTAGTGGTTGACGTTGAGGCATCGATGCAAACCGTTTGCGATCTCATTGTACAGAAATTTGCAATCCGTGTCGATAGCTTTCCCTCATTCCAATTTCAGATAATTCATCGATTCGAAGTTTTTGTGGGACGTTGCCCAACGCCGTCCTGAAAGCAGTGTAGAAGAAATCAACCTAACCATCTTCGTCCAGTGCGCAAGTCCACCACTCGGTCGATAGCAATATACTGGAAAGACACGAGCCGTTCTGTCTGAAGCCGTGTTGGAGCTCTGAGCGTACGTAGTTCTCATCCAGGAACTTCATTGGTGCCTTCTAAGTATAGTTTCCATTATTTTACAGCAAATGCAGGTAAGTCTGACGAACCCATAATTTTTGACATAAGAGCAAGAACCACCCTTGAATATTGGGTATATATATGCTATCTTTCATTCGGATGACCGTCACCCTTATTCAACAGACGAATGGATGATACGCGCTAGTGGTTTGGAGAGTGCAATCTCCAATGCTCTCAAGAACTTTGTCGGTATATTGTCCGGATCAGATGAGTTTGCTTCTTTGAGTTTGGTAGCTTTCTTTCCTGGCATTTTCATTCAAGCACTGAAACAGCGTTTAAACTGCACTGTTGACATTTTCAAACTGAAGCTC
This sequence comes from Schistocephalus solidus, assembly GCA_017591395.1. Classification (NCBI taxonomy): domain Eukaryota; kingdom Metazoa; phylum Platyhelminthes; class Cestoda; order Diphyllobothriidea; family Diphyllobothriidae; genus Schistocephalus; species Schistocephalus solidus. The sequence goes on along the minus strand of WEDG01002419.1, from coordinate 142,712 downwards.
AGTTTCTCCAGTGACTACCTAAGAAAATAAACGGCAAAAGTGCTCGGCTTTCACACCGTTTTCCGCGAATTCTACACCATTATCATCCTTAAGTACTGCGAATTGGTCCTTGTTTTTCAGTCGAATATTAATATCGGGTAATAAAATTTCGAACTTATTTTTTAGCCTTAAAGATCGATTGTTTGACCGCACTTCGTTTGCGCCGAAATTCTTCGAGTAGTTCTGGTGAACCAGTTTCACGGAATACCTTACATTTTCTTCTTCTTTAAGTGCTTGCTAAGTTCTTTTATTTATCAGGCATGACGGTTAGTCGTTTGTTAACCTTCTCTGAACAATATTGATTAATCAGATCTATTGAAATCACAGTAAATGAACTCCAGTCATCTTCTAGATTCCCTTTGAGCAAAAATTACCAATTCACGGGCATGAATACGTTCTTCGCCGTATTTAAATCTAACTTCCATATATTTCTCTTAGCTTCTGTTCTCTACTGGTGCTAAGAATAGAGGCATAACCCCAAATCAATGTCGTTCGATCACTCTTACTGAGAAGTCACTGAAATATACTTCGTAAAGACTATATCCCAGCAATTCGCTCTCTGGTTCTCTCTAAATCTCGTTGTTGAATGAATCTTCTGTACCAGAGGTTGGTCGGGCGTGAAGCCCACTAGCTAATAGCCGAAGAAATTTGGCACAATGGCAACTGTAGGTTTAAACCCAGTCTATTACAGGTACGTTGAAATCTACAGCAATAAGAACCTCTTGATGGTAAGATGTTTCCTTGATCAGAGGAACAAGTGGCCCATCAGCTGCACTCGGAGGGTTTCGCGGTCTGTAAGCTATCAGGAATTGTATGTTTTGTGAACAATTCTGTTTTAACTTTAACTAGAGAGATTCATATTTAAAGAAAAGGTCGTGCGCTCATTTGAATGCCGAGATTCCTGTCCTTATATATAAGACCACCCAACCACCCTGTCTATTTTGACGAGCTCTGCGAAAGAGTTGGAATTATTATATCGAAATCTAGGTATTCGCGATTTCGGTTTCGAGCCACGTTTCCGTTCTGGCAACGACATCTGGGTTTCGGTCTGAGACTAGCGTCTTGAATTCTTCGATTTCCAGAAAGAAACTTTAGGAATTAGTATACAAAATCTGAATACAGACTGGGAAACTCCGATGTATAGGCGTCTGCCCATTTCATAGGATTAAATGCTGTTACTTGTAAGTGATGTCAGTGCTGACTGTTTAAATAAATGAATAAATAAATAGGTGTATTCATTAAGCACTTATTGGGTGCCTTCTGAGTTAAGAGGCTCTTTGAATACTGATAATTATGATTATGAACTAAGGTCCAGAGAAAGATTATTTCATAGGAATATTATTTTGGAGTGAGCGTTTTGGAGTGAGGGTTTCGACGTAATTAAAAGAGGCAGCGGAATAACCCCCAAGGAATTACGCGTGATATAAGACCGATCTGTTGGGATGCAGGCATCAATATGTGGAAGAGTACGGCTGGAGTTAAGGAGAAACAGAAAGCAAAGGCCAGCTTCGAGGATGCCAACCGATAAACATTTAACGTTCACCAACTTACATCTCTAAATATATGAAATTGTGGACTCACCACGGGAAAGAGTTCACGATTAAATACTCTCTGAACATTTTTGACTTTGATGCGGTCACGGGCGTTTGTAAGACCAAAGGAAGAGCCCTCAATTTTTCTAGGACAGATAGTACAAACATTTGTTGAAGTCACAAACATATTTCAGAAGGAAAAATTGTAATACGAACCCACCTTTATGCGCAGCCTTTGCAGAAATAAAATCTGCATAAGGTGATAAAGTCACGTCTTGGTCCTTTATAAATGAGCATTCTGATAGTTGCTATTTTGAAAGATAATGGGGCCAGAAAGTTTGACAGTACTAAAACACATGAAACTGCACATGGATGCAGAAAATTCCATCTGCCAATTTCGACTCCACTTCTACAGTGTAAGCAGATCAGAGTAAAGTTTATCAACACATCTCTTTGCAGTGTTTCTAGAATATCAATAAACCCACTTAAGATCATCTGCATAAATGAACCTATGTGAATTTTTGATCTTTGTTGAAATATCGCTGACATAAGGAAGGAGGAGCAGCGGGGCCAAAACAATGCCTTGGAGTACGCCATTTTCGGTAGAGTGAGGCATTGGGTAGGTGTTACAAATGATGGCTTTATGAGAGCGGTTGGATAGGTTAGACCATTGGATTCGAGTGGTGAGGGCCGGATGCCGAGGGCTTCCAATTATGTGGCACCATGGCGAAAGTTTTAATAAGATTAAAATAGATAACTACCGTTGACTCCTAATAATTACGATGGTAAGTGGTAAGATTTAGAAGGCTTATTTACAAGTTTCATACGACATTTCAGGTAAAAATCCATGCTGCGTAGAGGAAGGAAGCTAATTAGCTAGACAGGCATCAAGAATATCATTTAAGAAGTTTTGCTAGAAATGGGATTTATGCACGCCCCGATAGTCGTTAACATCCTATCCAGATCCAAACGTGAAAACAGGAAAGATAATTGAGATCTTCCATGTTTCAGGAAAAAAAACCGCGCGAGATATAATCTGAGAACAAATGACTAAGACACCTGGAAACGGCCGATTGCTGTTTGATAATCTAGTTTGAGATTTATATGCGCCAGTTTCCAATCGACAGGAAGTGTTCCAGAGTCAAATCAACCTTGAAAGCGCACTGTCAAAGGCACAGAATTTTCACTGGCGAGGTCTTTGAGGAAATTGTATGGAAATCTCCTCCGGTCCTAGGGATTTCAATTGTTTCAGTTCTTTTAATTCCTTTCGGATCATAATTTCTGTACTATGGGCCAAAAATAATGCGAGAAGCTCTTTGCTCTTAATTTAATTTCAGTAAGGTAGAAATTATAAGAAATAAAGCCACAAATCTGAGCAGCTTTGGTCGTAATTCTATCGGCGTGAGGCGTGGAGTAACATTGAGTCATAGAGCAACCTCTAAAAATAACAGGTTGCGGCCGACTTGCAGGCCCAACACGCATGTATTGACACTAAGAATTTGAGAACGCCATCAGCCGTGTTGATTGTCACGCCGAAAAAGGGCTTCGAAGTCAAAATGAATTTGCTCAAAGTATCGTTCGGCCATAGAGTTAGAGAAGGAATATACACATTTGAGTTCATCAGCATCAATATAAGATAAGGAATGTTGAACTATCGATGAAATATTATTTATGCAAAATAAGAAGAACAAAGGACCTAGTAGGGTCCCTTGAAGGACACCACTCACAATCGGGGTAGCACTTGAGTATGACGACCCCACTAAAACATTTGGTTATTGATCAGATAGGTATGATCTTCTGAAGTCAATAAGAGGACTAAGAAATCCAATAGCCTCTTTTTTAGCTAGAACTAATCTATGAGGCACTTTATTGAATGCCTTTATTATCGAAAAAGATAACTACTACATATAGATGATCATTACAAGAGAGGTTAGTAGATTCAGAAAACACATATGGCAGGTTTCACAAGAGCAGTCTGGTAAAAAGGCATAAACGGATAAGTTGAGGATTTGATTTCTTGTGCAAAAATTCGTATTTTTTTGTAATTAGTTCTTCCAAGAGTTAAGCGAGAGAGGGCGTTTTATGAACACCACGATAATTATGAATTTCAGAGTGGGAACCTGAATAAAAAACTGGGATAATAATAGAAGTTTTAAACTAATCGGGGAAGAAACTGTTTTCAATAAATACTGAACGATTACCAGCCTATTTATACTAACTTCCTTCAAAATCTCCTTTCCAGGTCACTCCCTATCTTACCCACGCCATAATATAGCCTTCCTTTTCATGGGTTTCATGCAAATTTGTCGTCTTACAAGAACCTCAGTTATTTTAAAAGTAATATTTTGACAAATCGTAGACCTAAGCAATTTTGTTCCCCACGGATAAACAGTTAGCCTTCACGATCATTTGCGAACACTGACAGTAGCTACTTTGCCCTGGTAGAAGTTTTTACTGCATTATGGGGTACTGGTCTCGACTGCCCACCTTAATGGGATGGCGAGCCTTGTGTAAAAACTCATCTGATAGCTCTTCTTTCTACACGCTTCCTAGAGTCGCATATCAACTATTCTGGATTATCGTTTTATTTCATCAGTATCAGCACACTGTGCCTGTAGCGCTGGCTTCGGTTTTTGTATGGCGACTTCGGACTTTTGATGGAATCGATCCCTTTAAAAGTCGGGATAAAATTCCCCGGACGCCTCCATCCTTCCTTAATACATCCTCGATTGCCGATGCATCAACATTTCGGGCTTCCTTATCTGTTTCCCCTAACGATGAGCTAGACACCAGTATTTCCATGTTTCAGGGGGATCAAAATCGTTCCAGATTTTTGGTTCTTCTCAATGATTACTCTCGTCCCAGGTGATCAGTTATTTAATAAATATAATTATTTTCTAGTTAAATGAAGTGTTTTCAGCCAACTTTTAACGCAATTTTGCACACAAATTTCGTTTACTGTTACAATTGGAACAGTACTGTTCCTTTAGGTTATTACGTCTAACGGGCCCAGGTGCTAGTTTTAGTACCGCCTCGATTTTTCGAAGGTTGTTACCTACACCACTCAGTGTACGAAATACTCCCCAACTGCGCGTGACTGCACAATGAAAAAAGTTGTCAGTAAATGCTATCGCTCCGGTAGTGAGCGGATATGGATTGAATGGCCTTTTTGTCCCGCGAAGTATATCGAGGCGATATTAGAGTTCCGATATACTATTAAAATGGAGGCAGCGGGCCGAAAGATTCCTTTGCTTAACCAAATACACGGCCTCATTTCTAACCTATTCCATATTGCTTTTTGTCCCCCTAACACGTTTAAAAACCAATAGTAATCTAATAATTTTAACGACCCAAAGTGTATTAAAAAAGTAAAAAAGGAGATTCATATCCGGCCAGATAGGACTGCATCACTGTTCATCGAGGCAATCCATCGACGACTATAGTTCAGCCTCGACTGGGTAATGGATCGGGTATTTGGTCTTTAATGTAAAAATACTTATGAATTGGTTTGCTGGATTTATTTTTTGTGAACCTTTGGATAATCTCAGGAGTTTTCGGAGGCCTGGTATACTCTCCGTCTGGTCTTCATATGAATATCCCATCTTTCACAGCATTTGGAAAAAAGACTGGACCCTGGTATCCAAAATCTGATGGTGCGCAGCCTATATCAGTAAAAACGTAATGTGTGCTGCCTGTCTGAAGTCTGGATACATGACTGGGCTTCTCTGGAAATAAGGATCCCGGAAGCCAACTCACAATTCATCATGTACCACCGTGACCCTCGTGACTCCTCTGGTCGATTGACTCTGTGGCGATCGCCTTCTCGCAACAAGCGAACCGTGCACTGCTTGCTTGGGAACCAGTCAATGAACGAATGGCCTGTGTGCAACTAAAAGGTCACTTCACAAACATCTCTTTCGTCTCAGTGCTCCCACTTCCGCTGCCGAACAGCGTGACAAAGGAAAGCTTTTTACTCGCAGCCGCAAACGAAAAGACTCCCCTCGCCGGGATTTGCTGATTGGTGCCGCGGAATGAAATGGCCGGACTGGACGTGGTGACTTCACAAACAGTCATCTTATTGGCCATTTTGGGCTTGGTTCTCGATGTGAAAATGGTGAGAGACTGCTGAATTTCGCTGACAAAATGCAACTGTTTGTTACGAACACGTGCTTCCAGCACCCAAACAAACACCTGCTGATCTGGTTTTCAAACGACGGTAGTACGGCCAGTCAGATTGATCACTCAGTTCATGGGGTAAGGATGCCTTGTATGGCCACCTAAACGGGACACGGGAATAGGAACCGCCCACAATACATGTGGCTTTTGCACTAAATTTCATGGAAATTATGTAGAGGATTAAGGTCAGGCTTGGAGTTTAGTTTAGGGTTAGGTTTAAGTTTGACGTTAAGTAGTGGGTTGGGGTTGGGGACATAATTAGTCAAAGTGTTAAGGTTTCTATCTTATTAACTGCAGGGCTTAGGATTAGGGCGGGAGAGGGTTAAGACAAAGGTGACAGCTTATATTATGTTCGGGATAGTGCTAGCGTTAGGACACGGGTATATTTAGCCTTCCTGAAATTAAGCGTTAGTCCACTTATTCTAAGCGGGCGCGGTGGTTCTTTTACCGTGTCCTGTCTAGTTGGCCATACAAAGCATCCCTTCCGTTCACGGTTCCGCAGCTGGGCTCATTTTTAACAGATCGATGGTGGTGCCAAGACTGACAACGCCAATGGGTCTGGCCATGTTCTCATTTGTACACGCTTGAAAGTACACTTAACATTCGCACCCTGAAATTCCACGTGCTAGATGCCTCTAATTCACCAAAATCAGGCGACGCGGCACTGCCGAGGCCCTAAACAAAGAAATCTGGTCTTGTTTTACAACCCGAACAGACGGAGAAGGCAGTTATGAGTAGTAGTCACTGAAAGCATTAGTCTATGAGGCAGCTTTGAAAATCCTTGGACATACTCAGCGACGCTACAGTGACTGGATTAGCAAAAGACCCCGGCATTTGTCTGCTCAGACGGCTCCAGCTAGGTTCCGCAATGATGCTTCCTACCGCCAACTCTGGAAGATGACGGCAAATCTGGCTAGGGAAGACCGGAAGAAATATTGGGTTAAAATAGTGACCTCCGTGGAGCAGGCCTCTAACGTCGGTGACACTAAAACTACCAAATTACTCACCAAGTTATTATTAAGCGACTCTGTTCGTGACATGAATGATGGCTTTATTGCTGACAACTCGGTAAAGGTCGAACGCTGGCGTGAGCATTTCGAGCACCACAACTTCGATACCGAGCCCAGCACCCCCTTGTTATCATGTGCAACGGAGTCTCCTCCCTCCCTCATGTGAACCCCCTTGTGAAGGAGATGTCGCTGATGCTATACAAAAAGTTGCGCAAAAACAAGGCCCTGGAGAGGATGGTATACTCGCTGAAATCTACACGTCTTATATCGACATACTAGGGCCATGGCTCCATGAATTGATAAAAACAAGTGTGAAGCAAGCTCACTGCTGATCGCTGGGGCTCAGGCATTCTTGTGCCTGTCAACGAAAAAGGAAATCAAAATGATATGCAAGAACTATCGACGTTTCTGCGAAGAGCTTCGCTCTAGTCCTTCTCCAGGCTATTCCAGGCTGTGCACAACTTTAGGACGAGGCCCAACCATACCGCCTTCGGTACTGGGCGTGGATGTACGGACCCAATATTCACGTTAAGTTGTATCCTTGAATTCCACCATAGTTACTAGCAACCGATGGCCGTCTGCTTTGTCGAATTTGCCGCCGCTGTTGATTCCGTCCATCGTGAATCCTTATGGCGGATAATAAACTAGATGGTCTACCACCGGAAATTATCGCCATGATCAAGGCCTATTACAGCTCAACCACTGCGCGAGTCAAATCAACCTTTGAAAGCGCACTGAAAAAGGCACAGAATGTTCACTGGCGAGGTCTGTGTGGAACTTGTGTGGAATCTTCTTCAGTCCTAGGGATTTCAATAGTTTCAGTTCTTTTAATTCCCTTCTGATCATAATTTCTATAATATGGGCCGAAAAATAATGCGAGAAGCTTTTTGCTCTAAATGTAATTTCAGAAAGGTAGAAATTATAAGAAATTAAGCCGCAAATCTGAGCAGCTTTGGTCGTAATTCTATCGGCGTGAGGCATGGAGTAACATTCAGTCATAGAGCAACATCTAAAAATAACAGGTTGCGGCCGACTTGCAGGCCCAACACGCATGTATTGATACTAAGAATGTGAGAACGCCATCCGCCGTGTTTATTTTCACACCGAAAGGGCAGGTCACTCCCTATCTTTCCCACGCCATAATATAGCCTTCCTTTTCATGGGTTTCATGCAAATTTGTCGTCTTACAAGAACCTCAGTTATTTTAAAAGTAATATTTTGACAAATCGTAGACCTAAGCAATTTTGTTCCCCACGGATAAACAGTTAGCCTTCACGATCATTTGCGAACACTGACAGTAGCTACTTTGCCCTGGTAGAAGTTTTTACTGCATTATGGGGTACTGGTCTCGACTGCCCACCTTAATGGGATGGCGAGCCTTGTGTTAAACTCATCTGATAGCTCTTCTTTCTACACGCTTCCTAGGAGTCGCATATCAACTATTCTGGATTATCGTTTTATTTCATCAGTATCAGCACACTGTGCCTGTAGCGCTGGCTTCGGTTTTTGTATGGCGACTTCGGACTTTGATGGAATCGATCCCTTTAAAAGTCGGGATAAAATTCCCCGGACGCCTCCATCCTTCCTTAATACATCCTCGATTGCCGATGCATCAACATTTCGGGCTTCCTTATCTGTTTCCCCTAACGATGAGCTAGACACCAGTATTTCCATGTTTCAGGGGGATCAAAATCGTTCCAGATTTTTGGTTCTTCTCAATGATTACTCTCGTCCCAGGTGATCAGTTATTTAATAAATATAATTATTTTTCTAGTTAAATGAAGTGTTTTCAGCCAACTTTTAACGCAATTTTGCACACAAATTTCGTTTTACTGTTACAATTGGAACAGTACTGTTCCTTTAGGTTATTACGTCTAACGGGCCCAGGTGCTAGTTTTAGTACCGCCTCGATTTTTCGAAGGTTGTTACCTACACCACTCAGTGTACGAAATACTCCCCAACTGCGCGTGACTGCACAATGAAAAAAGTTGTCAGTAAATGCTATCGCTCCGGTAGTGAGCGGATATGGATTGAATGGCCTTTTGTCCCGCGAAGTATATCGAGGCGATATTAGAGTTCCGATATACTATTAAAATGGAGGCAGCGGGCCGAAAGATTCCTTTGCTTAACCAAATACACGGCCTCATTTCTAACCTATTCCATATTGCTTTTTTTGTCCCCCTAACACGTTTAAAACCAATAGTCATCTAATAATTTTAACGACCCAAAGTGTATTAAAAAGTAAAAAAGGAGATTCATATCCGGCCAGATAGGACTGCATCACTGTTCATCGAGGCAATCCATCGACGACTATAGTTCAGCCTCGACTGGGTAATGGATCGGGTATTTGGTCTTTAATGTAAAAATACTTATGAATTGGTTTGCTGGATTTATTTTTTGTGACGATTTTAGGCCAATCAACACACTGTCCGCAGCTTCGAAAATCCTGGAGACCTTGATCAAAGATAAGATGATGTATCATTTAACTGAGAATAACCTATTGAGTGCAGCCCAGCATGGGTTCCTCAAAACTAGGTCTTGTGACACATGTCAGCTCTCTTTCTTCGATCATGTTCTACACAATCTAGGGATAATGGCTTTGCACTTTACATAGTCTATTTCGATTTCACCAAGGCCTTCGATCGTGTTGACCATGCCCTTCTTCTCCTGAAACTCTCCTCTTTCGGTATATGTGGTAAACTTCTGAGCTTGATATCTTCTTACCTGAGCTCTCGTACACAAAATGTTTAGATCTCAATGCTATCTCAAACTCGGCACGTGTGCGGAGTGGAGTTATTCAGGGTAGTGTGCTAGGCCCGCTTTTATTTTGTCTTTTTGTCAATGATGTGCCAGGTTTATTTCGAAATGGTAGGCCCTTTATGTATGCCGACGATTTAAAAGTCGCCTATCGATACAAGCCGGCAGATCGCGACACCGTGCTTGATCTATTAAAAAATGATCTCGAGGCGTTTGCCCAGTGGTGCTGCACATGGCGCCTTTCCCTTTCTTGGCACAAATGTTCCGTTATGGTTGTCGGTGACAACCATCAGCCTCATCTTAGCATAGATGGCCACGATATAAATGTACCTGGCGTTGTTAAGGACCTGGGCATATCATATTCCAACGGTCTCAATCTTTCAGAGCATTGCGCCCTGATTGTCTCCAAAGCACGCAGAACTGCCGGGTTTATCCTCCGAAATTTTAAAACTATTGATATTAGACTTCGCCTTTATAAAATGTACGTTAGACCTGGCCTGGAATACTGCTCGTTTCTATTTAGCCTTCTGCGCGCTAGCGAACGGAAGAAAATAGAATCGGTCCAACACTTCTTCACGAAAAAGAATTTTTATCGTTGGAGCACCGTAATCTGTCGTATCAAGAACGCTGTGGCCTTGTTAACATTGATCCCTTTATGGTTTCGCCGAGTGCAGAAGGGACTATTTTTGCTTTTTAAGCTTTTTGAATAATCGTACATTTAATCCCCCTTATCACTGTGAGGCAGCTTGACCATCCTCGGCGCAGCAGTCATCGCAATGTCTTTTTATTTCTTCCATTAGCTCGCACAGTTAAGTATCGACGGTTCTTTTCGATAAACGCCATGGCCATGTGGAATAAACTTCCCATAATATAAAAAGTCCAACGGAGTTATTCTTTGTTTAAGATTACCATTACTAGTTTTTGCATTCAGAACAGTTTCCAAGAATTCTGGGCGCCGACACGGTAGAATCTGTTTTCCTGTTCGACGGAGTGCGCGGCATCTGAACTCGATCCCAGGTGTTATCTTGAGGGGATACGGCACCGTCTCTGCAGCCTGCACCCGTTGACTTCTTCGGCAGACAGTGAGCGACCGCACACGGATGCTTTCTTGCCTGAGGCAGAATCCCGGTTCCTAGCAAAGACAGAGACTGCATACAGACTGCAATTGTGTTAGCCCTTCCCTGATCTGAATTGCTATCATCCTTACAGGCGGCAGTTTTTCTCCTGAATAACATGAAAAATAGGAAAAAACACTTATAATGATATATATTCAGGAGTTTTTCACTGCCAGCCTCTACCCACTGAATATTTCACCTGACAATGCCTGTAAACCGGTATTAAATACAACTATTATTATTATTATTATTATTATTATAATCTCAGGAGTTTTCGGAGGCCTGGTATACTCTCCGTCTGGTCTTCATATGAATATCCCATCTTTCACAGCATTTGGAAAAAAGACTGGACCCTGGTATCCAAAATCTGATGGTGCGCAGCCTATATCAGTAAAAACGTAATGTGTGCTGCCTGTCTGAAGTCTGGATACATGACTGGGCTTCTCTGGAAATAAGGATCCCGGAAGCCAACTCACAATTCATCATGTACCACCGTGACCCTCGTGACTCCTCTGGTCGATTGACTCTGTGGCGATCGCCTTCTCGCAACAAGCGAACCGTGCACTGCTTGCTTGGGAACCAGTCAATGAACGAATGGCCTATGTGCAACTAAAAGGTCACTTCACAAACATCTCTTTCGTCTCAGTGCTCCCACTTCCGCTGCCGAACAGCGTGACAAAGGAAAGCTTTACTCGCAGCCATAGGCGAAAGACTCCCTCGCCGGGATTTTGCTGATTGGTGCCGCGGAATGAAATGGCCGGACTGGACGTGGTGACTTCACAAACAGTCATCTTATTGGCCATTTTGGGGCTTGGTTCTCGATGTGAAAAATGGTGAGAGACTGCTGAATTTCGCTGACAAAATGCAACTGTTTGTTACGAACACGTGCTTCCAGCACCCAAACAAACACCTGCTGATCTGGTTTTCAAACGACGGTAGTACGGCCAGTCAGATTGATCACTCAGTTCATGGGGGTAAGGATGCCTTGTATGGCCACCTAAACGGGACACGGGAATAGGAACCGCCCACAATACATGTGGCTTTGCACTAAATTTCATGGAAATTATGTAGAGGATTAAAGAGTCAGGCTTGGAGTTAAGTTTAAAGTTAGGTTTAAGTTTGACGTTAAGTAGTGGGTTGGGGTTAGGGACATAATTAGTCAAAGTGTTAAGGTTTCTATCTTATTAACTGCAGGGCTTAGGATTAGGGCGGGAGAGGGTTAAGACAAAGGTGACAGCTTATTTTATGTTCGGGATAGTGCTAGCGTTAGGACACGGGTATATTTAGCCTTCCTGAAATTAAGCGTTAGTCCACTTATTCTAAGCGGGCGCGGTGGTTCTTTTACCGTGTCCTGTCTAGTTGGCCATACAAAGCATCCCTTCCGTTCACGGTTCCGCAGCTGGGCTCATTTTAACAGATCGATGGTGGTGCCAAGACTGACAACGCCAATGGGTCTGGCCATGTTCTCATTTGTACACGCTTGAAAGTACACTTAACATTCGCACCTGAAATTCCACGTGCTAGATGCCTCTAATTCACCAAAAATCAGGCGACGCGGCACTGCCGAGGCCCTAAACAAAAGAAATCTGGTCTTGTTTTACAACCCGAACAGACGGAGAAGGCAGTTATGAGTAGTAGTCACTGAAAGCATTAGTCTATGAGGCAGCTTTGAAAATCCTTGGACATACTCAGCGACGCTACGGTGACTGGATTAGCAAAAGACCCCGGCATTTGTCTGCTCAGACGGCTCCAGCTAGGTTCCGCAATGATGCTTCCTACCGCCAACTCTGGAAGATGACGGCAAATCTGGCTAGGGAAGACCGGAAGAAATATTGGGTTAAAATAGTGACCTCCGTGGAGCAGGCCTCTAACGTCGGTGACACTAAAACTACCAAATTACTCACCAGAGTTATTATTAAGCGACTCTGTTCGTGACATGAATGATGGCTTTATTGCTGACAACTCGGTGAAGGTCGAACGCTGGCGTGAGCATTTCGAGCACCACAACTTCGATACCGAGCCCAGCACCCCCTTGTTATCATGTGCAACGGAGTCTCCTCCCTCCCTCATGTGAACCCCCCTTGTGAAGGGAGATGTCGCTGATGCTATACAAAAGTTGCGCAAAAACAAGGCACCTGGAGGATGGTATACTCGCTGAAATCTACACGTCTTATATCGACATACTAGGGCCATGGCTCCATGAATTGATAAAAACAAGTGTGAAGCAAGCTCACTGCTGATCGCTGGGGGCTCAGGCATTCTTGTGCCTGTCAACGAAAAAGGAAATCAAATGATATGCAAGAACTATCGACGTTTCTGCGAAGAGCTTCGCTATAGTCCTTCTCAGGCTATTCCAGGCTGTGCACAACTTTAGGACGAGGCCCAACCATACCGCCTTCGGTACTGGGCGTGGATGTACGGACCCAATATTCACGTTAAGTTGTATCCTTGAATTCCACCATAGTTACTAGCAACCGATGGCCGTCTGCTTTTGTCGAATTTTGCCGCCGCTGTTGATTCCGTCCATCGTGAATCCTTATGGCGGATAATAAACTAGATGGTCTACCACCGGAAATTATCGCCATGATCAAGGCCTATTACAGCTCAACCACTGCGCGAGTCAAATCAACCTTGAAAGCGCACTGAAAAAGGCTGCAGAATGTTCACTGGCGAGGTCTGTGTGGAACTTGTGTGGAATCTTCTTCAGTCCTAGGGATTTCAATAGTTTCAGTTCTTTTAATTCCCTTCTGATCATAATTTCTATAATATGGGCCGAAAATAATGCGAGAAGCTTTTTGCTCTAAATGTAATTTCAGAAAGGTAGAAATTATAAGAAATTAAGCCGCAAATCTGAGCAGCTTTGGTCGTAATTCTATCGGCGTGAGGCATGGAGTAACATTCAGTCATAGAGCAACATCTAAAAATAACAGGTTGCGGCCGACTTGCAGGCCCAACACGCATGTATTGATACTAAGAATGTGAGAACGCCATCCGCCGTGTTTTATTTTTCACACCGAAAGGGCAGGTCACTCCTATCTTTCCCACGCCATAATATAGCCTTCCTTTTCATGGGTTTCATGCAAATTTGTCGTCTTACAAGAACCTCAGTTATTTTTAAAAGTAATATTTTTGACAAATCGTAGACCTAAGCAATTTTGTTCCCCACGGATAAACAGTTAGCCTTCACGATCATTTTGCGAACACTGACAGTAGCTACTTTTGCCCTGGTAGAAGTTTTTACTGCATTATGGGGTACTGGTCTCGACTGCCCACCTTAATGGGATGGCGAGCCTTGTGTTAAACTCATCTGATAGCTCTTCTTTCTACACGCTTCCTAGGAGTCGCATATCAACTATTCTGGATTATCGTTTTTATTTCATCAGTATCAGCACACTGTGCCTGTAGCGCTGGCTTCGGTTTTTGTATGGCGACTTCGGACTTTGATGGAATCGATCCCTTTAAAAGTCGGGATAAAAATTCCCCGGACGCCTCCATCCTTCCTTAATACATCCTCGATTGCCGATGCATCAACCTTTCGGGCTTCCTTATCTGTTTCCCCTAACGATGAGCTAGACACCAGTATTTCCATGTTTTCAGGGGGATCAAAAATCGTTCCAGATTTTTGGTTCTTCTCAATGATTACTCTCGTCCCAGGTGATCAGTTATTTAATAAATATAATTATTTTCTAGTTAAATGAAGTGTTTTCAGCCAACTTTTAACGCAATTTTGCACACAAATTTCGTTTACTGTTACAATTGGAACAGTACTGTTCCTTTAGGTTATTACGTCTAACGGGCCCAGGTGCTAGTTTTAGTACCGCCTCGATTTTTCGAAGGTTGTTACCTACACCACTCAGTGTACGAAATACTCCCCAACTGCGCGTGACTGCACAATGAAAAAAGTTGTCAGTAAATGCTATCGCTCCGGTAGTGAGCGGATATGGATTGAATGGCCTTTTTGTCCCGCGAAGTATATCGAGGCGATATTAGAGTTCCGATATACTATTAAAATGGAGGCAGCGGGCCGAAAGATTCCTTTGCTTAACCAAATACACGGCCTCATTTCTAACCTATTCCATATTGCTTTTTTTTGTCCCCCTAACACGTTTAAAACCAATAGTCATCTAATAATTTTAACGACCCAAAGTGTATTAAAAAAGTAAAAAAGGAGATTCATATCCGGCCAGATAGGACTGCATCACTGTTCATCGAGGCAATCCATCGACGACTATAGTTCAGCCTCGACTGGGTAATGGATCGGGTATTTGGTCTTTAATGTAAAAATACTTATGAATTGGTTTGCTGGATTTATTTTTTGTGAACCTTTGGATAATCTCAGGAGTTTTCGGAGGCCTGGTATACTCTCCGTCTGGTCTTCATATGAATATCCCATCTTTCACAGCATTTGGAAAAAGACTGGACCCTGGTATCCAAAATCTGATGGTGCGCAGCCTATATCAGTAAAAACGTAATGTGTGCTGCCTGTCTGAAGTCTGGATACATGACTGGGCTTCTCTGGAAATAAGGATCCCGGAAGCCAACTCACAATTCATCATGTACCACCGTGACCCTCGTGACTCCTCTGGTCGATTGACTCTGTGGCGATCGCCTTCTCGCAACAAGCGAACCGTGCACTGCTTGCTTGGGAACCAGTCAATGAACGAATGGCCTATGTGCAACTAAAAGGTCACTTCACAAACATCTCTTTCGTCTCAGTGCTCCCACTTCCGCTGCCGAACAGCGTGACAAAGGAAAGCTTTACTCGCAGCCGCAAACGAAAGACTCCCTCGCCGGGATTTGCTGATTGGTGCCGCGGAATGAAATGGCCGGACTGGACGTGGTGACTTCACAAACAGTCATCTTATTGGCCATTTTGGGCTTGGTTCTCGATGTGAAAATGGTGAGAGACTGCTGAATTTCGCTGACAAAATGCAACTGTTTGTTACGAACACGTGCTTCCAGCACCCAAACAAACACCTGCTGATCTGGTTTTCAAACGACGGTAGTACGGCCAGTCAGATTGATCACTCAGTTCATGGGGTAAGGATGCCTTGTATGGCCACCTAAACGGGACACGGGAATAGGAACCGCCCACAATACATGTGGCTTTGCACTAAATTTCATGGAAATTATGTAGAGGATTAAGGTCAGGCTTGGAGTTAAGTTTAAAGTTAGGTTTAAGTTTGACGTTAAGTAGTGGGTTGGGGTTAGGGACATAATTAGTCAAAGTGTTAAGGTTTCTATCTTATTAACTGCAGGGCTTAGGATTAGGGCGGGAGAGGGTTAAGACAAAGGTGACAGCTTATTTTATGTTCGGGATAGTGCTAGCGTTAGGACACGGGTATATTTAGCCTTCCTGAAATTAAGCGTTAGTCCACTTATTCTAAGCGGGCGCGGTGGTTCTTTTTACCGTGTCCTGTCTAGTTGGCCATACAAAGCATCCCTTCCGTTCACGGTTCCGCAGCTGGGCTCATTTTAACAGATCGATGGTGGTGCCAAGACTGACAACGCCAATGGGTCTGGCCATGTTCTCATTTGTACACGCTTGAAAGTACACTTAACATTCGCACCTGAAATTCCACGTGCTAGATGCCTCTAATTCACCAAAATCAGGCGACGCGGCACTGCCGAGGCCCTAAACAAAGAAATCTGGTCTTGTTTTACAACCCGAACAGACGGAGAAGGCAGTTATGAGTAGTAGTCACTGAAAGCATTAGTCTATGAGGCAGCTTTGAAAATCCTTGGACATACTCAGCGACGCTACAGTGACTGGATTAGCAAAAGACCCCGGCATTTGTCTGCTCAGACGGCTCCAGCTAGGTTCCGCAATGATGCTTCCTACCGCCAACTCTGGAAGATGACGGCAAATCTGGCTAGGGAAGACCGGAAGAAATATTGGGTTAAAATAGTGACCTCCGTGGAGCAGGCCTCTAACGTCGGTGACACTAAAACTACCAAATTACTCACCAAGTTATTATTAAGCGACTCTGTTCGTGACATGAATGATGGCTTTATTGCTGACAACTCGGTGAAGGTCGAACGCTGGCGTGAGCATTTCGAGCACCACAACTTCGATACCGAGCCCAGCACCCCTTGTTATCATGTGCAACGGAGTCTCCTCCCTCCCTCATGTGAACCCCCTTGTGAAGGAGATGTCGCTGATGCTATACAAAAGTTGCGCAAAAACAAGGCACCTGGAGAGGATGGTATACTCGCTGAAATCTACACGTCTTATATCGACATACTAGGGCCATGGCTCCATGAATTGATAAAACAAGTGTGAAGCAAGCTCACTGCTGATCGCTGGGGCTCAGGCATTCTTGTGCCTGTCAACGAAAAAGGAAATCAAATGATATGCAAGAACTATCGACGTTTCTGCGAAGAGCTTCGCTATAGTCCTTCTCAGGCTATTCCAGGCTGTGCACAACTTTAGGACGAGGCCCAACCATACCGCCTTCGGTACTGGGCGTGGATGTACGGACCCAATATTCACGTTAAGTTGTATCCTTGAATTCCACCATAGTTACTAGCAACCGATGGCCGTCTGCTTTGTCGAATTTGCCGCCGCTGTTGATTCCGTCCATCGTGAATCCTTATGGCGGATAATAAACTAGATGGTCTACCACCGGAAATTATCGCCATGATCAAGGCCTATTACAGCTCAACCACTGCGCGAGTCAAATCAACCTTGAAAGCGCACTGAAAAAGGCACAGAATGTTCACTGGCGAGGTCTGTGTGGAACTTGTGTGGAATCTTCTCCGGTCCTAGGGATTTCAATAGTTTCAGTTCTTTTAATTCCCTTCTGATCATAATTTCTATAATATGGGCCGAAAATAATGCGAGAAGCTTTTTGCTCTAAATGTAATTTCAGAAAGGTAGAAATTATAAGAAATTAAGCCGCAAATCTGAGCAGCTTTGGTCGTAATTCTATCGGCGTGAGGCATGGAGTAACATTCAGTCATAGAGCAACATCTAAAAATAACAGGTTGCGGCCGACTTGCAGGCCCAACACGCATGTATTGATACTAAGAATGTGAGAACGCCATCCGCCGTGTTTATTTTCACACCGAAAGGGCAGGTCACTCCCTATCTTTCCCACGCCATAATATAGCCTTCCTTTTCATGGGTTTCATGCAAATTTGTCGTCTTACAAGAACCTCAGTTATTTTAAAAGTAATATTTTGACAAATCGTAGACCTAAGCAATTTTGTTCCCCACGGATAAACAGTTAGCCTTCACGATCATTTGCGAACACTGACAGTAGCTACTTTGCCCTGGTAGAAGTTTTTACTGCATTATGGGGTACTGGTCTCGACTGCCCACCTTAATGGGATGGCGAGCCTTGTGTTAAAACTCATCTGATAGCTCTTCTTTCTACACGCTTCCTAGGAGTCGCATATCAACTATTCTGGATTATCGTTTTATTTCATCAGTATCAGCACACTGTGCCTGTAGCGCTGGCTTCGGTTTTTGTATGGCGACTTCGGACTTTGATGGAATCGATCCCTTTAAAAGTCGGGATAAAATTCCCCGGACGCCTCCATCCTTCCTTAATACATCCTCGATTGCCGATGCATCAACCTTTCAGGCTTCCTTATCTGTTTCCCCTAACGATGAGCTAGACACCAGTATTTCCATGTTTCAGGGGGATCAAAATCGTTCCAGATTTTTGGTTCTTCTCAATGATTACTCTCGTCCCAGGTGATCAGTTATTTAATAAATATAATTATTTTCTAGTTAAATGAAGTGTTTTTCAGCCAACTTTTAACGCAATTTTGCACACAAATTTCGTTTACTGTTACAATTGGAACAGTACTGTTCCTTTAGGTTATTACGTCTAACGGGCCCAGGTGCTAGTTTTAGTACCGCCTCGATTTTTTTCGAAGGTTGTTACCTACACCACTCAGTGTACGAAATACTCCCCCAACTGCGCGTGACTGCACAATGAAAAAAGTTGTCAGTAAATGCTATCGCTCCGGTAGTGAGCGGATATGGATTGAATGGCCTTTTTTTGTCCCGCGAAGTATATCGAGGCGATATTAGAGTTCCGATATACTATTAAAATGGAGGCAGCGGGCCGAAAGATTCCTTTGCTTAACCAAATACACGGCCTCATTTCTAACCTATTCCATATTGCTTTTTTTGTCCCCCTAACACGTTTAAAACCAATAGTAATCTAATAATTTTAACGACCCAAAGTGTATTAAAAAAGTAAAAAAGGAGATTCATATCCGGCCAGATAGGACTGCATCACTGTTCATCGAGGCAATCCATCGACGACTATAGTTCAGCCTCGACTGGGTAATGGATCGGGTATTTGGTCTTTAATGTAAAAATACTTATGAATTGGTTTGCTGGATTTATTTTTTGTGAACCTTTGGATAATCTCAGGAGTTTTCGGAGGCCTGGTATACTCTCCGTCTGGTCTTCATATGAATATCCCATCTTTCACAGCATTTGGAAAAAAGACTGGACCCTGGTACCCAAAATCTGATGGTGCGCAGCCTATATCAGTAAAACATAATGTGTGCTGCCTGTCTGAAGTCTGGATACATGACTGGGCTTCTCTGGAAATAAGGATCCCGGAAGCTAACTCACAATTCATCATGAACCACCGTGAACCTCGTGACTCCTCTGGTCGATTGACTCTGTGGCGATCGCCTTCTCGCAACAAGCGAACCGTGCACTGCTTGCTTGGGAACGAGTCAATGAACGAATGGCCTGTGTGCAACTAATAGGTCACTTCACAAACATCTCTTTCGTCTCAGTGCTCCCACTTCCGCTGCCGAACAGCGTGACAAAGGAAAGCTTTACTCGCAGCCGCAAACGAAAGACTCCCTCGCCGGGATTTGCTGATTGTTGCCACGGACTGAAATGGCCGGACTGGACGTGGTGACTCCACAAACAGTCATCTTATTGGCCATTTTGGGCTTGGTTCTCGATGTGAAAATGGTGAGAGACTGCTGAATTTCGCTGACCAAATGCAACTGTTTGTTACGAACACGTGCTTCCAGCACCCCAACAAACACCTGCTGATCTGGTTTTCAAACGACGGTCGTACGGCCAGTCAGATTGATCACTCAGTTCATGGGGTAAGGATGCCTTGTATGGCCACCTAAACGGGACACGGGAATAGGAACCGCCCACAATACATGTGGCTTTGCACTAAATTTCATGGAAATTATGTAGAGGATTAAGGTCAGGCTTGGAGTTAAGTTTAGGGTTAGGTTTAAGTTTGACGTTAAGGTGTGAGTTGGGGTTAGGGACATAATTAGTCAAAGTGTTAAGGTTTCTATCTTATTAACTGCAGGGCTTAGGATTAGGGCGGGGACAGGGTTAAGACAAAGGTGACAACTTATTTTATGTTAGGGATAGTGCTAGCGTTAGGACACGGGTATATTTACCCTGCCTGAAATTTAGCGTAAGGTCACCTATTCTAAGCGGGCGCGGTGGTTCCTATTACCGTGTCCTGTCTAGTTGGCCATACAAAGCATCCCTTTCGTTCACGGTTCCGCAGCTGGTCTCATTTTAACAGATCGATGGTGGTGCCAAGACTGACAACGCCAATGGGTTTGGCCATGTTCTCATTCGCACCCGAAATTCCACGTGCTAGATGCCTCTAATTCGCCAAAATCAGGCGACGAGGTACTTTCGAGGCCCTAAACAAAGAAATCTGGTCTTGTTTTACAACCCGAGCAGACGGAGAAGGCAGTTATGAGTAGTAGTCACTGAAAGCATTAGTCTATGAGGCAGCTTTGAAAATCATTGGATATACTCAGCGACGCCACAGTGACTGGATCAGCAGAAGACCTCGGCAGTTGTCTGCTCAGACGGCTCCAGCTAGGTTCCGCAACGATGCTTCCCTCCGCCAACTCTAGAAGATGACGGCAAATTCGGCTAGGGAAGACCGGAAAAAATATTGGGTTGAAATAGTGACCTCCGTGGAGCAGGCCTCTAACGTCGGTGACACTAAAACTACCAAATTACTCACCAAGTTATTATTAAGCGACTCTGTTCGTGACATGAATGATGGCTTTATGGCTGACAACTCGGTGAAAGGTCGAACGCTGGCGTGAGCATTTCGAGCACCGCAACTTCGATACCGAGCCCAGCACCCCTTGTTCCCATGTGCAATGGAGTCTCCTCCGTCCCTCATGTGAACCCCCCTTGTGAAGGAGATGTCGCTGATGCTATACAAAGTTGCGCAAAAACAAGGCACCTGGAGAGGATGGTATACTCGCTGAAATCTACACGTCTTATATCGACATACTAGGGCCATGGCTCCATGAAGTGATTAAACAAGTGTGGAGACGTGATCGCTCCTGCTGGCTGGGGCTGAGGCATTCTTGTGTCTGTCCACAAAAAAGAGATAAAATGCTATGCAAGAACTATCGACGTTTCTGCGAAGAGCTTCGCTATAGTCCTTCTCAGGCTTTTCCAGGCTGTGCACAACTTTAGGACGAGGCCCAACCATACCGTCTTCGGTACTGGGCGTGGATGTAAGGACCAAATATTCACGTCAAGTTGTATCCTTGAATTCCACCATAGTTACTAGCAACCGATGGCCGTCTGCCTTTTTGAATTTGCTGCCGCTGTCGATTCCGTCCATCGTGAATCCTTATGGCGGATAATTAAACTAGATGGTCTACCACCGGAAATCATCGCCATGATCAAGGCCTATTACAGCTCAACCACTGCGCGAGTCTTGATCCATAACAATCTCACAACCATTTGGTATTCGGTCTAGTGTTTGACAAGGTTGCATCCTGTCGCCCAGTCTATTCAACTTCGCTGTCGACTGGATTCTTGGGAAGGTCCTACATGAATAGGACGGTGTTGAGCTTGCACCTGGACGCCGGCTGACTGATCTCGACTACGCCGATGCTATCGCCTTACTAGCTTCAAGCTTTTTTGATCTGCAGTGTATGGTGTCCCGGGTGAATAAGGTCGGTAAGCAGTCGGCTTGTCCATAAACGCAGAGAAGAGTAGTGTTTTAAAGTTGCATACCTGCCCAGGAGAAGGTATCTCTCCAGGTTGATGGCTGTCAACTTGAAGGAGTAGACAGTTTCAAATACCTCCAGGTAAGATTGCTGTCGAATGGACAGAGTAAGGATGACATTTTTTCCCGAATCGATGCTGCTCGTCGGGTTTTCTCAAGCCTTATAAAGTTCCTGTGGATACGACGCGGGTGTACCGTGCATCCCTCCGGTCTGTCCTTCTCTATGTCTGGGAATGTTGGGCTATGCGCGTGAAAGATGAGCGAAAATTTGGAGAAGGTAACCACTTCTCGAGGGCCATTCTCCGAGTACAGTACACAGACTTCATCTCAAATGAGATAGTCCGCACTCGCTGCGAAAACATCGCAAGCATATCCTATGCCATCAAAGAACGCTGACTGAGGTGGTTTGGGCACGTTTTCGTCGCCCACCTTACGAGTTCAGTGTTACTGCCTTTGATCCGACCCCACTACCCAATAGGAGGCCTCGAAGAGGGGGTCAGCTCAAAATTTGGCTCAACGCAGGTCTTTGACCTTCGGTATTCGGTGTCCGTCGTTGGCGTAAAGAATGGATTAATTTGTCCAGGTCTGCTGCCACGGCTCGTCACGCGTGGAGAGGTGCAATCCGTGACATCACCGAGGCCAGCTAGATCATGCATGATTCTTACCTTGTGCTAATGGACAACCAGCGACTTAAAGACTTCCTTGAAGCGCTTGCAAATCAACTCAGAGAACTGGCAAGACCTTGCTCAGGAACGATCGACCTGTAGAAGAAGATTGAAGATCGGGGCTGCAATATATGAAGCCAATCGGATCGCCGCCGCCAAAGTCAAGATCAAAGCACGCAAGTTTCTAGGGCCCCCGTTCTTCAACGCTCGCAGTCAATCCCTCTCAACATTTCCGCAATTTTAGAGAACTTCCCCCGCGCGAATCGACCTTGTCGGACATCTCTGGGGCCAAGAAGCTAGCAATTGGTCAACCTCAACTGCCGCCTCCTCAATCACCCCGCCCCAACCCTGGCGTCGGCCACCCTCACCGCCGATAATTACAATCCCAGGGCCCCACCGCCATTGAATCTTTTTATTTTCACCGTCCGTGCCACTATCCATCTTCACCAACACTAGTTATGTGGACTCATTCCCCACTCTGCTCTAACTGCGATGGCATATTCATTCGCCTCATGGGCCTACTCGGTTATATACGCCTCCACTAGTATCTGGGGTAAATAACCGGAGGCCTTTCCATATCATCCTCATACATATACTCCTCCATCACTATACAAATCCGACATCTCTAATGTAAGTGAGAAGTGTGTTCTCCAGCTCCTCTTCTTGTGCTATACGCGACTCCTGTCCAAATGTGGGCTGTGACCAGGTGGCTTTAGTGGAACGCAGGCCCAGGCTGTGCGAGTTGGAATCCGTGTCGTTGCACCCTTTTTCTCGTTTTGTTCATTGTGGAGCGTGAAGGTACGCTTAGGTGCGGATTTCACTGTGCTAACCACCTGCACCGGATCCCGCATCTTGTCTTCTTGACTCTTTCTTCACACCGGGCACGTGTGGGTTAGAAAAGAGATTCCGATACAGGCAGTGCAAGTCTAACCTCGCTTGAAACGAATTCATGCCCAAGTCACCTCGTTTGTTTCCAGCCTACTGTGAAGCACTCGGTGGATATTGTCGAACTGTTTATCATTTGTCCATCTATCTGGATCTTTGATCCAAAACGACCGATAGTGCATACTTAACCGAGATACAGCTGTCTCCTGTTTACTTCCGAATTTATCGCGCTGAGAAAGCCTGAGCCACAATTTGGGGACTTAATTTGCAAGGCCATTTGGATTGCCTTCTAGCCTATCTCGGACATTTTGTTCTCAATGAAAACGTTTGGCAATTTTTTAAACCCCGAAGATATTTACTTCGCAGCAAAAAAAAAGTTTGTGCGTTTTCTTTTCGGGCACTGTTTCTCTGACCTTCCCTCCTTGAAATAACATTAATTTCGAGGAGCTATCCAGAACTAAGTCATTCTCTTTTTGGTAGATATTTATTCCATTATAAGTTGCTTATATCATCATCAATTTTCCACCTCTGACTTCGCTTCTATGCGTATCTTGCAGCAAGGTGGGCAAGAAGTCGGTATCATGTGCGCCCTTAAGACCATCTTTTCTCGAAAACAAGTCGATTCTAAGTCCTCCGTCCCAGCCCCCTCCACCAACTCCCGAGACGATCAAAGTTTTCGCACCGTCTGAATTAAAGCTGCAAACTCCATCCCACCAACAGAACCAACCGGATGAGTCTCCCACGCCCCATACCGCCATTCCCTCAAAAACGGTCCGGGCAGCAATTCAGTCCCCCGTGCATCGGGTACTCCGGCCGACTGCCGTTATGGATTCCCCTTTCACTGAAAGTGGCGAGCCGACCATTCGGAGGTGCCGACGCGTGGGGGTAGGTGCAGGATTCTTCACATAGTGTACTCCTGTCTCGTGGATCTTTATTTGCTGATAAATCAACTATTCTTTTTTCGGTTTAGCAAAACCCTTACCTTGCAAGTACCCCTCAGCCCCCTGCGCCGCTGGAATCTACCCCGGTCACGGTTAAACGCAGAAAATCTCCCAACTCCACGCTTATCGTTGACGACCACTTTGGGGGAATTATGATGCCCCCACCACCCTCCTCAACCCCGGTCACCGTAGTGAAGCGTCCTCGTCGCAATGCCGCTACTTCAAGACCGCCCACAACGAGCCAGTACTCAACTGAACCTATGGAACAGTCCGGTGGTGGACGCTACAACCTGCGTAGCAGAAGCCGAGCCTCCTCTATTCTCCCCTCGACTGACTCGTCGTTGTCTGCAATTAACAGCACCGCGACCTCGTTCAATACCCCCGTGGCCAAAACCAGCACAAGAAGCAAGCGAAAAGGACCTGCTATGGGCTTGGAGTTGTCAGTAGATGGTCAGAAATCGTATATGTCGACAAGACGAAAACGCAAGACCTCCGCACTTCAGGACTCCCAAACCCAATTCTCAGCTGAGGTGAGCACGCCAGCCCTTTTGAGTCTGAAACAGGCTTGTGAGAATTCTGATTTCTTTTGAGTTCTTCACTGATAAAGTTTATTCTTTGTTCTAAATGGGATTGCAGGTACGCTTTCAGCTCTCCGTGGAGTGGTCGTCAGCTCCTCTGGGGAAACTGTCGCCTCTGTTCTTCTATGACAGATAGATACGAGGGAGAGTGTGGCATTTCCTCATGAACGTAACCACTGTTTACCCCTTCAGGCAACAGGAAATCCAAAAAAAACTGTGAAACTCGTCGCTCTACCATTCTAATCGGAGGTGCGCAAAGTATCCTTGCACAAGTTCGACTTCGAAGCCTTAATTTTCGTCTGAAAGTCAGATCTCAGTCCTTACTTCGTTCATCAAAAATGACCTCTTGGGAAAAATAGTTAAAAAGTCAGGCCGAACAGCTCAACTTACGGTGTTGTTTTCGTACTTTACGTTGACCATCATCATGAGCAATAAGCCAAAGTTGGGTTGAATATCTCTTCAGCCGTTTTAAGCTCTGCCATGATGATTGAATAGACGTACCAGCATGCACAGAGGTCCATTGAAACTGCAACGAATTCGGATTCTCGTGGACACTTCAGAATGCGTTATTTGTGAATGCCATTTTCTGCCATTGGCGCTTTCAGGTTTACGACGGGAGCCGACGTGTGGCGGAGTTTAGCCCTTCCACCTTTGTGCCGATAAAGTGCATATGTACCAATTGTCCCAAGCCATGCGTTCAAAGTTGTTCACCGTCCCTCTCAGCGCTCATCACTTTATCGATCTGATCTGCTGCTCTGCACTGATCTGCATCGATATGACCTGCTGCTCTGCACTTCGTCAGTTGTAATCTATGTTTTTTTAATCGAAAGTGGTACCCCTTATTGAACAGATGTGGAGAGATGAAATCGTTCCTGATGACTCGGGGTTTACCAGCCCTGTATCTCTATTTTATAAGAGAGATAAGACAGGGTGCGAGAGCCACTGTGGTGGTCCTTCTCGAAAGATTTCAGGCTGCGCGTGACTCTAGGCCAAGGTCCAACCAGGCTGGATTCCGCCATGGTTACCGACGGTCGTCTGATTTGTTGACTTTGCCGCCGCGTTTGGTTTCGCCCATCGTGAATCCCTGTGGCGGATAATGGCACTATATGCTATGCGGCCAAAGATCATTGCCGTGATCCGGGCGTATTACCGTTCTACCACTGAGCTAGTTATAGTCAATAGCTATCTCTCCAACTTGTTCGGCATTTGATCTGGTGTTCGACGAGGTTGTGTCCTGTCGCCCATTCTGTTCAACTACGTCATTGACTGGATTCTCGGGAACGGCTCACATGAATATAATGGTTTCGAATTTGTACCAGTATTCCGGTTGATCGATATCGACTACGCTGAAGATATCGCTTTTATGTCTTCAAGTTTTCGCATTAGGTCGGTAAATCCGTCGGTTTACCAATACACGCTGGGAAGGCCAGTGTTTTTTAGCTGCATCCGTGAACAGGAGGAGGTGTTTCTTGAGATTAATGACTGTGGACTTGAGGAAATAGACCGTTTCAATTATCTCGGGGCGAGGCTGCTGCCGAATGGACAAAGCAAGGACGGCATTGTCTCCCCCGGGTCTCGATGCTGCTCGCTGGGTTTTCACAAGCCTTAAAAAGTGTCGATGGACCCGGCGCAACATCTCCATCACCACGAAGACCTGTGTGTACTGTGTGACCATCCTGCCAGTCCTTCTCTGCGGCTAAGATTTTCGGACTATGCGCCTGGAAGGTGAGTGAAGACCTTCGAGTGATGTAGACCGTCTTCTTCTCAAAAGAAACCGTTCACACTAGCTGCGACAACATTGCGAGGATATTCAAAACCATCCAAGAAAAATAACTAAGGTGGTTTGAGCACATCCCTCGTGGTCCATCCCACGAACTCAGTGTCGCTGCCTTCGATCCAGTTCCTTGCCCACCTGGAAGTATTGAAGGGGAAGTCAACTTTAAACCTGGCTTGACAGAGTTTGTCAAGACGTGGAAGTGGTTCTTTGACCTTCGATATTCGGTTTCCCTTTTTTGTGAAGAGAATTAGTCCAGCCGATCGTCACGCGTGGGAAGCCACAATGCGTGGCATCATCGATGCCGGCTAGATCAGGCATGATCTCGGCCTTACGCAGTACAAGTACGTAAGTACACAATCGCAAGTTACAAGGAATTCGGAGCTTCGTTCTCCGAAGCTTGTTTGACTTTTGTCCAGTTGAGCTGACCATCCATCGTTCAGAGGCGTTGAAGATATGCAAGACTATTAGGTTGACCGCATTGCTCTGTCCCGAGAAAGCCCAGTCACTTCAAGCTGTTATATTTTTCCGTAATTCTGAGGGGTCTAGAACGGGTTCGGCGTACTCATGTCTTAGAATCAAATGATATTCTAAATGCCTCCTCATTTTTGGCATCTTTTTTTGGCCCGGTGCTAGAAAATCTTCCGTTCGGAAGTTATATTGCTATTGGGGATAAGATTTAGGGACGCTATAAGAATATATTCAAGAAAAAGGAAGGAGAGAGGCGATTTCAATCTAGCGAAAACTTTGCGAAATAACGTGACTAAAGTCGAACGAAGGAGAATCTAAAGACGCAGATGGATAAAAGCCTATACTATCGTTAAGGTGCCAAGCGAAATCTTAGATGGGTATCTCATTCTTCTTATGCCAGGGTTGAGGCGACCGATTGCTAATACGCCGATATTCGAGCACAGCAAGAATCGAACCGTAGCTCTGCCTTTCGAAGTATCGAACTCGATTACTGTTAAAGGGTCTAGGAATGTGTGCATCATTCTTATATCCGGTGTTTACGCAAAGCACAGGACCACCCACGCCTCAAATCTCCTGGTCATCATCAGCGCGACACTGCCAACCCCTGGGGGTTCTATGTTTAAAGCACCTTCACCTCATTCCCATTCGAACTCGTTCACTAGTCCACTAGCAGACTGATTCACCTCGAACAGATCGTATAGGTACTTCAACACATCAGGTGTTTTGAAGCTATCACGATGCGTCAGTTGTCACAGGTTGCCACCTGACGAGCAAACTCACATCCAGTGTCTGTTTGTATGGAATGGTCGACTGGTGGACTGAGAGTCAGGCTCTATCGGTTCCCTCGTTATGTGGCCTCTATGGCACTCCGAGCCGGTGTGATTAGCCGCGGGTTCCCGCCGCGTCAGCCACCTGCGCCTTCTACCGCCTCCGGTGCGGAACATGCAGTGGCAGTTTGCTATTACTATGAATTACTTCATGCTCAAATCACCGTACCTGCGCCACCTCGCTTTGCGACACATGGTAGGCCCGCAAGTCAGGGTCCATCGCCTGACGCACGTGAGCTTTTCGCAGCTTAGTCAACGCGCGCCGTAACCCACTCTAACTTTCTTTTTTTGTCCAGCGAAATATCTGTAACTCAGACCGTTTAAGTGTCTGGAGTTCCACATGGACAGTTCGACCATCGTAGTCCGACGAGGTCCACCGTGTGCTCCACAGATGGGGGTGCAGGGACCGTGACTTGCGCGGGGATTAGACTTAGGTGATAGGAGACTTGCGCTGTAGCTACCGCCTCCCTCTCCTCCCGTACCCGTCTGTGTCCGGTGTCAAGACAGATCGAAGAAGGTCGGAGGTGGGAGAGGACGCAGGTTGCTGGCGCCACGAAGTGGGGGGGAATTCAGCAGAAAACAGGAAACATATAACTGGGGGAGAGGAGTGGGAATGCATACTAATTTTACTTAAATCTTTATGCTTCCAAACGCGGATTTTTCGCAGCGAATTATGCTATGTGTTTTAAAACGCACTTTATTTTCTTTGTCCTTCTCCCTTGTAGGACTCGCAGTCGACGATATTCTTCTCCGTGTAAGTGACTGTGCTTATCTGCGTTTCGTCCTTTCTTCCAGGGTTTTAAGATGACTTCCTTTAGTCGGAAAACCGTCTGAATGACAAATCGTATCGGTCCCTAACCCTCACCGCGAGTTTTCCTACCCTGACAATATCCCAACTGTTTAAACCTAACGATTACAGCTTCGAGAGCCTCATATTAGAGTAAATATGTGAATGAAGAACGTGGATAGCAAGGTATCCTACACTCTTTTGCCACTATCACAAGCAGCTGCGTAATCTAAGCTTTAGCGTTTACATGACTTTGAATGACTGACCACATATAGAAATGGGAAATTGATATATATATATATATATATATATATATATATATATATATATATATATATATATATATATGCCTGTCCGTGACCTTCGCCACCCACACGGAGCTTCTTTGCTTCGGGAAGCCACTAGATCGGTGTGCGCCTATTCCGGTTTGAATATATATATATATATTTCTATTTTGTTTTTGTTAACTAATTTTTAACACGAGTGGCGCTATTATATTTATTTTTTAAATGGTTATCTGGGTGTCGGCTGTTTCATTTACGCAATGAAACCAATCCTCGCCGTCGTAGGTGGCTAGCATGGAACGCATGCAGTATAGATGCGTATGCTTATTTAACCGAAACCACTAACTGTGAAGTAAGAAACTAACAATGGCTGATGGGTGCTCACCGATCGGCTACGAGACTCACTCGTCCCTTTGTGCCTTGGAGTTCACTCTAGATCCCCGCCAGCAGCCGTAGCGGCTATTGGTATAGGCAGAATGACATTACAAAGACAAGGGAGACTGAAATGACCATTTCTGGCTTATTAGCTGGCATCAGCCAGCCATACTTTATGCCAGGTGTTTGTGCACCGAGGCTCGAACTCGTGACCTGTTGTGTATAACGCTTACGCTCTAACCCACTGCATCACGAGCTTGTTGTCTTGTCGGTTTCGATCGGGAATATTAAAAATGGTAGATGGGCGCTCACCGATCGGCTACGGGACTAACTGGTCCCTCTGTGCCTTGGAGTTCACTCTAGAGCTCCGCCAGCAGCCATAGCGGCTAGCAATATATGCAGAATGACATTACTGGCAAGGACAGGGCAGACTGAAATGGCCGTTTCTGGCTTATTAGCCTTACCCAAACCTTGGTGTTGCGGCACCCAAGGCTCGAACTCACCTGAAATGGCTATTCCAGTCTCCCTTGTCTCTGTCGGTTACATCATTCTGCCAGTAAGTAATTAGTGCACGCAAATCTTTTTTTAATATTCCTAAATTTATCCTTTCGATGTCCTGTGACTTTGGATACAGCGGTTCACTAAGCGTGGTTCCGTTTTTGTCATGACAGTTACGTTTTAGCCCACTTACACTGTCCCTCTCTCTTTGCAGTTTATCAGGCTCCACCTCGTCCAGCGAATCGTCTGTCGCCTCTCGTCGTTCGCGTCGTAATGTATGCAGGGTCAACTACTCCCGACATTAGCGGTGTATGTCGCAGTTTCTTCCTCCATCCAATTTCCGGAGACTTCCGATCGAAATGCCCTCTCTCCTGGTCAGTTCTGCATCGTTGCGTAATCCCCTAAACCTGGACACCGCTTTCTCTGATGAACACGTCTATTAATAAGTTTGCTGCTTTGCGTTTCACCATTTTCTCGAGGTGGCTCCCTGCTCAGACGGCTCAAACAACCTATTAGTTCCAATCATGAAGAGGACCTTCTGAAAAACCTCATCCACGTTCTGGATCGCAATCTGTTTCGAAGAGACTGCATTCGTCCTGGATTGAATACCTTATGAACATCGCTTTGTCTTTGTGCACTTTTCAATCAGACTAGCCTGAACCGCACTGCAGTGTTTTTCGAATGGTTCAATCAGTTTCACTGAAGAAATGAAGCGCACATTCGTTCCTAGATGTTAATATGTGCATTTTTATTACTAAAGATTATCATCTTCGGGTTTTTGATTTTTCGGTCTCTATCCTGAGCAAGGGCAAAATATAGGACCGGACTTTTTAGATAAGCTTGTAAATAAACTCACATGTTATGTATTGTTTATTTATGGGGAAATCTAGGTAAAGTTGCTACGCGTAGTATTGATGACTTCTTTCGACTGGAAGATTGTGCGCATCTACCGTTGAGTCGTCTGATGACTTCGCGATAACCAACCCTGTCAAGTCTGGTAGTATGTCCATGGCGGAGTGGTAACTTCGAGGTAGAAACAGTCACCGCGCCGCATAGTTATTGAGGTGACGTGATACACTATATTGACAGCCCAGACACGCGTGTTTTACTGATATGCTGCTACAGCTGTGAGGGTTTCGGCTCATCCGTGGTCCCCCCAACGTTCCCGTGTGCTTTGTGCCATCTGAAGTATCTGCCAGAAAGCACACGAGGAACGCTGGGAGATACACTGATTGATAAGCCGAACTCTTCGCAGTTGTGTCATGCAGTTGCAGCATATCGGCGAAACATACTGCTGCTACTGTTCACCGTCGCCTCGACGGTGACGGGGCGGTGGTGTGCGCCGGATCTGTTAGACCAACGGTTGAGTGTCTGGCCAGTCGGCTGTCCGTCAGGTATGCTCCCTTTCCACCTTATTACCTCCTATGTTGCAGCTGTTGTCCTGCGGTCTGTCCGTTATCAGGTGTAAGTAGCGGTGGCGGGGTTTGGAGATCGCCAGTGAACACCGAGGTGACAGGGTAGTTCACGTACGAGGTAGCGCTGTTTGGTAAGACTAAGTCGCGCATCTGCTCATGTGAGTGATGATGATACTGTGGTTTCGGCGCCCCGCCATGTGTCGTTGTTGCTGGGTTGTACACCCTGCGGGCTTGGTTCTTACATGCTCTCGCTGACTATGCTTCGCTGCACGGCGGTGCACTCCTTGTTAGTTGGTTGACTGCTGGGTCGTCTGACATCATCGGTTAAAAGTACAACTCTATGCAGTAGAATACTCGGTTCGTGTGTCGATGGAGGGTGCAGCCACCTCTGGGAAGTACTGTGAATCGCAAACTGCTTTGAGCATCGACCTCTTGAACGCACAGGTTACTACTGACAGTTTAATGAATATTAGTTCAGTCTATTAAGGGAAAGATAGGCAACCGCCTTTGAACTCCCTCTGTTACAGTATGGCTAAAAAGGCTCTGGTACATCATGAAAATGTAAAAAGTTAGTTTACCTAATAGCGTGCGGAAAATAAGCAGCTGTTGGCTTATCGAACAAAGTAAACATAAATGTGTACTCGCATATTACGAGTAGCATTAAGACATGCTAATATTGTTGACAAGATGCTCAGTGAGTAAGGCAAATAAGTTGAGTTTGAAATAATAAAAATGGTACTGAAGATATAGAAAGTAGTATTGTAATAATAAAAGTGTGATTTAACTGGGGTCATGACTAAGAAGATCTAGGGATATTATAGTGGGTACTGCTATACTGGTCCATGTTTTTCTTAAAAAGCTTAACGGAAGTAGCCATAACATCCCGAGGCAGAGGATTCCTAGCGTCGACCGCTCTTGCGGTTATGTCACTGTGGCTGATAGACTAGCGCAAATATCCATATGAATAGTTGGTATGCACATATAAAGCTTATTTAAGGCTGATTTACTGCAAGTTAGCGATTAATTGCTGAGGAACTTAACAAGCATCAGGGTTATTGCATTTTGGCACAACGAAGCTGTACCAAGCACAGCCGTCGCACTAATTTAACCGATGGGTGAGCTGAAATGGAGGTTGCACCTCAACTACGCTGCTTTATTTGTGTCCCCGTAGATCGCTTGGGTAATTGAAGGCTATCTAACTGTGTTGTGGTAGTTTAGACGTGAGCTTTTTGGCCAGTTCGCTTACGCCCATCGTCAGACGTCTTGCCAGTGGAATAGGAAGGGGTTGTTTGGTGTCAGCAACATGGTCACTGCACGAATTGCATGGACTGCCCGTGCGTTTCGCGCTTAATTTTTGACTCTGATCACAGCAGGTGCATGTTCTTGGGTTGCTCCTCATTAGGTCATAATGGGAGGTAAATAAGGAATCGTTTTTATCATTCCATGTTCCGCAGCAGCATCGGGCAGATTTCTTTTTCAGTCAACCCTGATTGTAGGGGGTGGCTTCAGGAGGCGAGGGAGGGCGTAAGTATGATATGACTGGTACTGGTATGACTATAAACATAATTCCACCTTGATTTCCATAAATCGTCTTTTTTACATAAACCTCAAAGTTGCTGAACATTCCCTTGTACATCAGTGTAGTGAATGTGTTGCTCGCTGTTATTTCCCAAAATCTACACCCTTTTAAATTTTATGCATCACCATTTGTTTTATAAATTTCGTACAGTAAAGCTCCCTGTAAAAAATTCCAATTTGTCTGCTTGTCAGGTAGACCTGTACTGTTTAAATAGAGTTCTCAGGTACATCTGTCAGTTCCTCCAAATATGACAGTTCGACTGTCAATTTCGACGAGGTCAACCGTATGCTCCACACCAGGTGGTGCAGGGACGGTGACTTGCGCGTGAATTAGTTTTAAGTGATAGTAGCCTTCCACTGCAGCTACCGCACTCTCTCCTCCTCTCCCACCTGAGCTCGGTGTCAAGACAGAGTCAAGAAGACCGGAGATGGGAGAGGGTGCGGTCGGAGCCGGCCCTGGGTGTACCAACACACCTGAATCGGATCCCACGGAGTGGGAGTGCCATAAAGGCCACATTAAGAAGGAAACATTGCAGCCTGACTCTCAGTCCACCAGTCAGCCACTCCATACAAAACACACAATTGGGCTGACCATGCGGTCCGAGTTATCCCGTCAGTTGACAACCTTCCAAGCCACGGCTTTTAGCGTACCGTGATAGTTTCAAGCGCGTCAGATTGTTTATAGTGAGGAAAATGCGCTGAGCTGTTGACCTCACTTTCTCCCCCACCCCCACAATCAGACCACCATCCGAGCTAGTCAGTTGTCTGGTGTGGGAGTGTTCGCATTGGCTGACGGGTCGGTGTACCCGTCTTCTTGCGCCACAGCACGACCTGGCCCCCATAACGCACACACTATGATTCACTAAAGGGTGGGATATGGAGGAGACATCGCCGTCTGACTCCCAGTTCACTGGTCAGCCACTTGACACACACAGCACATTCACTGGGCCGACGGCGTGGTCTGGTGAATGCGTCCGATTGGCAGCCTTCCAAGACACGGTTTCTAGGAAACAAGGATTTTATCAGGTACATTATGATGATTCTGAGGTTGTTGTATATGTATTAGTGTAGATGGTGTGCGTTGATATGGTTTAGCCTCTGGTGGTTTACCGCAGGTTGTCGTGGAGGCGCATGTGCCCTAATAGGCCCATGCGGTGTGTAAATGTGCGAGAGCAGTGAGGGCGGGCGCGGCGACCGTATGTCGGAACCCCAGGCGCTGGTTCACCAGCCTCCGTGTGATGAGTTCGCAGGTGACCGACCAGACCGATGCGCGAGTTGAAGTTGCGGACGCATTGTGGGCAGGAGAAATTGGTAGAGGCTGGGGGGATGTCCTTCATGGTAGTGGGGGTGGCAGATGCGGTAAGAATGGCAGGAGCGGAGGGTGTGCTTGGTGTATCGGTGTTGTCGGCATTGCGGTGAATTCCACTGTCATGGATGCGCATGTGACCGAATAGGCCCATGCGATGTGTAAATGCGCCAGGACAGTGAGGGCAGTGGAGGTGACGATCTCTGCTGTGTGATGGAGCTCCAGGCACTGGCTCACCGGTCTCTGTACGATGTATTCGCAAGTGACCGACCAGGCCGATGCGTGAGGTGAATTTGCGGTCGCATTGAGTACAGCTTAGGAGAGATTACCCATCGCTGATGGTGGTAGTTGTGGTAGTGAAGGCGAAGGTGGTGGTGGTTGCGGTGGTGGGGTTACCAGGCGAGGAGTAGAGGGATATGGTTTCTATGATGGTGGGAGTAATGGAATTGATACCAGGAGTGAGGGTGGGGAATTCGGAAGGAGGGTAGGCAGAATTTGACGTAGAAGTTGGAATTTTCAGATTGTTAGTGCACTGTGTCCGAAGATTTGCAACCAGGCCGATTCGCGCGCGGAAGATGCGTTGACAGCGCGGGCATGTTGGCAGGGCCTGGGCATCGACGATGTTGGTCCGGGGCGCTGGTGACTTTCCTGCCACACTTTTGGCCTTGGCGGCGGCGATCCGGTTAGCCTCATTGATTGCTGAACCAGTCTTCACGGATCTTCTCAATGCCGGTCTATCCTGGGCGAGGTCCTCTCAGGTCGCCGAGTTGATTTGCAGTTGTTGCAGCGATTTCTTCTAAGTGTCCTTATAGCGTCGTTTTTTACCATCCCTGTCGGCGAGCACCTGTAGCGATATCGCCGTAGAAAAGTCGTTTGGATAGTCGCTCGTCGTCCATTCTTATCAGATGGCCCCTCCATCGCAGTTGCATGGCGTGGATGCTGAGTATTTCGGTCCCCACCAGGACTTCCGTGACCGGGATCCGGCCTTGCTATTTCAGCTTAAGTATTCTGCGGAGGCCGCTGAGATGAAAGTTATTCAGCTTCCTGGCTTGGTTCGAGTAGGCGGTCCAGGTCTCCGCTCCGTAAAGGAGTGTCGTCAATACGACGGCCTTGTACATCTTCAGTTTTGTGTGCAGGTGAATACTGTGGCGATTCCACACTGAGGCCTGCAGCCGGCTGAACGCTGGACTAGCTTTGGAGATCCGTTGAGCAACCTCGTCATCGAGTCTCGTGTTGCTCGACAGCGTGCTTCCTAGATAAGCTAAGGTTTCCACGTTTTTGAGTTGAGCACCGTTGACATTGATTCGGGGAGCATTATATTCCGAAATGGGTGGCGGCTGGCGCATGACAACCATTTTGCTGTATTGATTGTTAATCCAAAATCGGCGCAGCCTGCGGTGAAGAAGTTCATGCTCCTTTTCATGACCTCCTCCGCCACGGTGTTAAGGGCGCAGTCGTCCGCGAAGAGCAAGTCATGGACTGTAGTCCTAGACACATGCGTTGAAGCCTGCATACGCCGACTGTTGAGAAGGTGCCCGTCAGTTCTATAGGCAATGCGGATCCCAGGCTCTTCATCACGGTAGGCGTCCATCAGCATAGCAGAGAACATGAGACTGAACAGTTTGTGAGCCAATACGCAGTCCTGCTTCACTCCGTTAGTCACTGCGAATGCTTCAGATACCGTCCCGATGTCAGTGACGTGCGCCGTCATCCCGTCATGAAGCTGACGCACCATGTGCGTGAACCACTCAGGACAGCCAAATTTCTGCATGACTTTCCACATTCCGTCGCGATTCACCGTGTTAAAGGCTTTCGTTTTAGGATCCACGAAGGTAGTGTATAAGTGAGTTCGCATCTCCTGACACTTCTCTTGTAGCTGGTGGGCGGCAAAGATCATATCGGTTGTTCCGCGGTGTCGGCAGAAGCCACATTGACTTTCCGGCAGCAGGCCATGCTCTAGGTGATCATTTAGACGATTGAGAGGGATAAGGCCGAATATCTTCCCGGCGATGTTGAGCAACGAGATGCCTCTGTGATTATCACAGATTTGCCGGTTCCCCTTCCGTTTGTAGAGATGGACGATGGTCGCGTCTTCGAAATCCTGAGGAACTTGTCCTTGGCACCACATCTCCTGGAAGAGTGTTGTGAGTTCCGCCATCAGCCGGGGCCCACCGTGCTTGTAGACTTCCGATGGTATTGCGTTGGATCCCGGTGCTTTACCGCTGCAAATCTGCTGCACGGCCCGGATAGTTTCTGGTAGGGAAGGCGGCAGATCCAGGTCATTGTTTGTATCCACTTAAGAGAGCTGGTCAATGGCAGACTCGAAGATGGCTGATGAGCAATTAAGGACACTTCTGAAGTGCTCGGCCCAGCGTTTCAGAATTTGTGATTTCTCAGTCAGCAGTGTTGTGCCATCGGAGCTGAGCAGCAGTGCGGTTTCCTTGATACACTGGCCGTAGATGGCTTTGAAAATTTTTTTTCATTTTTATTGCAGTCCACATACCCCTGGGTTTCCTTAGCCTTTCGGATCATCCAGGCATCCTGCATCTCCCGCAGTCATTGCTGTACAAGGCGGCGGCATCTCAGGAAGGCTGCTTTGGTAGCGTCAGTCCGAAGGTCCATGAAGGCTTTGTATAGTTCATTCTTCTCCGCAAGTAAGTTGCTGATGTCGGCGTCATTGTCGTCAAACTGGTCCTGGTTTTGACGGCGTGCGCGTCCGAGGACTTCGAGGGCGGTGGACTGAATGACATTTCGCAGTTGACACCATCGTGTCTCCACGGTAGCGTTATCATCTGGAGCATGCAGGTTCTCCATTTTCTCGGTTATTTGGTTGCTGAAATCAAAACAGTGAGCAGGCAAATTTAATAAAAGAGTATTTAACTTACCAGGCGGCCTCTTACCTTGGGACCTTCGTCGGGGTTGCAGTCGGAGCCTCATCTGGGAGATGACGAGGCGGTGATCTGTCTAACCATCGGCATCGCGGATCGCCTTGGTTAACAGCTCGTCCTGCCGATCTCGCCCTCGGTAGAGAACATAGTCCAGCAGATTAATAGTTAATAGTTGTATTTAATCCCGGTTTACAGGCATTGTCAGGTGAAATATTCAGTGGGTAGAGGCTGGCAGTAAAAAAAACTCCTGAATATATATCATTATAAGTGTTTTTCCTATTTTCATGTTATTCAGGAGAAAAAACTGCCACCTTTAAGGATGATAGCAATTCAGATCAGGGAAGGGCTAACACAATTGCAGTCTGTATGCAGTCTCTGTCTTTGCTAGGAACCGGGATTCTGCCTCAGGCAAGAAAGCATCCATGTTCGGTCGCTCACTGTCTGCCGAAGAAGTCAACGGGTGCAGGCTGCAGAGACGGTGCCGTATCCCTCAAGGTAACACCTGGGATCGAGTTCAGATGCCGCGCACTCCGTCGAACAGGAAAACAGATTCTACCGTGTCGGTGCCCAGAATTCTTGGAAACTGTTCTGAATGCAAAAAACTAGTACTGGTAATCTTAAACAAAGAATAACTCCGTTGGACTTTTATATTATGGGGAAGTTTATTCCACATGGCCATGGCGTTTATCGAATAGAACCGTCGATACTTAACTGTGCGAGCTAATGGAAGAAATAAAAAGACATTGCGACCACGACCGAGGGTGCATCCACGTGGCCTTCTCCCGCGTCGGATGGCGGAAGAAGGTGTTGGTCAGCAGAATGCGGTGTTTCGCACACGTTTGCAGAAGAAGGAGGCCATTATCTTTACAGGTACAAAGACCGTGGGGACCCAGCACTCCCTGCCAGGCAGTGTCGTCCGTCCCGACATGGGCGTTGAAGTCACCAAGGACAATTTACTTGTCCACTTCGGCACAGTCGCCAGCAGGTCGTGCAGGTCCTCATAGAATTTTTCCTTCACCGCATCACAGCTCGTCATTGGCGGTGCGTAGGCGCTTATGATGGTGGCGAACTGGTCTCCCCGAAGAGGCAGGCGGAGGCTCATCAGGCGATCATTGATACCCTGCGGCAGACAGGGCAGACGTCCCACGATGCCGTTTCGAATGGCAAAGGCGACACCAGCCTCGCGTCGCTCTGCCTATGGCCAGCCGTTCCAGAAGAAGGTGAAGCTGGCACCCACCTCCTCCAGCAGACCATGCTCAGAGAATCGGGTATCGCTGAGAGCAGCAATGTCCACCTTGAAGCGCGCCAGTTCCCGAGCGACTAGCGCCGTCCTCCGTTCCGGTCGGCTGCTCTTAGTATTGTCTAAATGGGAACGAACATTCCAGGCTGCTAGTGTGATTGGGCTCACCCGAACAGCCTGGAGGGTATGGCGAGGGGAATGGGGACGGGGGTATTGTTGTTTGTTTGAGTTTTACGACCGCGTATTTTGCGATCTGCGAGTCGTGGCCGGCTTCAGAAGACGTGATAACCAGCATTTTTAGGGCATCTTTTCTAGCCCCTTCCTCCGCGAGGAGGCAAGGAGTGCTGTCCATAAATTGGGCTGCTCGGACATCCCAGACGGCTGCCGAACTCCACTGTGGGTCATGGTTTTGTTTTAGTGGGAGAACGACCCGAGTTAGCCAAGGCCGCCTACGGGGTTGCAGTCGCCCCCACCGTAGGACTTTTTGAGAGGGGGGAGGTGGGAAGTGCGGGAGTCAGACATACCAGGTGTGGAGGCACACACAACACCCGAGACCCTCACCTGGTTTAGCCCGCCGGTCGTGACGGTCGCCTGGGGTGTGGCAGCTGGGAAGAACCCAACTTCGAGGAGCCACAGGTGAGAGTTGGGTACCAGTTAGAGGCGGCCACAGGAGCATTCACCACCTGTACGAGACAAATGGAGCGGCCAAATGCTATCTGTTTGGTGCTACCCCTAACTAGTTTCCCCTACACCCCCTAATGGGCAAATAGTATCTAGTCGATTTTTTCCATGATTCCGCCGTTTTTCATAGCTGACTGCATATGATAAACAAAAATCGAATACTGTAGTTGCATATTAGTTCCACTGTTATTGCTCTTCCAAAGTTCACTTGACACTTGAATACCTCCTGTCAACTGGAAGCCTAGAAAATATAGCTTCCTGGAGCAAAAGTGGTAACGGCAGGTCGACGACGAATTACCACATCGGCAAAGGCAGGAAGCGGTGCAACTCAACCTGCAAATACGAGTTCTGAAAAGAAATATCATATGTTACACATTTTCTGTAATCGTTCCAATACATACTCCGAACTCTCGAGAATAGACATGCGCTTTAACTAAATAAATGTGTATTTAAAGCAAACCGGTGGCACTATAAAATTTCATTCATTTACTTTCAAAAAGCCTTTGATATTTATCCCCATCAGAGGCTGCTCTACAAGCTGAAAAGGACAGAAATCAGAGGTAACTTCATTGTGAGTGGGCACCAGGTTGTGTGCATTGGCCAACAGCAGTCAAATCCGACCACGGTCACGATGGGGTTATCCAGGGTTCAGTATTGGGAAACAGCTATTTTTTCTACGGATATGACATTATCGAGCATAATTCGGAACTCTGTCGACAAATATGGATTGCAGGTCAACTTAAGTTAATCGAGGGAGTGGTCAAATCGTTGGCTTCTGAGATTAAACACCGATAGACGTAAAATACCTCCCTAGGAAACTAAGCCAGATCCCTCAAAACTATAAGCTAATTTCTAAACGCTGCAGCTTACTTAACAAGAATGCCCAAAAAAGACTTTCAGGATAACCTCCGTGGATCATTATGAAGAACTCCTTACTAAGCTTTTTTGAACATTCGAGAGACCGTATTCGCAATACGCTATACAAGCCCGGAGACAGTGAGCAGTTAAAGATCAGAATAGTATCAAAAAATTCAAATGTGAGGGGGTTTTATTGTTGCCTTGATGTTTTGGACTTGTTGAATTAGCTACCACGACCACTCTCCGAGAGCACCCATTAAAACAACGCGCCCACCAGGCAACGATGGATGTCAGAGTAATCAAATTCTGGAATGCCGTCTTCGCAAATGTTGTGGTCACTATCAATTGAACGCTTTCAACGAAACTTCGACAGATTGCTGTTCCAAAATGAGCTGGGACGATGTAGGTTTGAAATTAATCCTTGATACTCGCACCAAAATTTTCATATTTTATGATCCATTTTCCACTATTACGAACCAAATGGTACGCCACACTCAATTATATGGTACAAATTGCGTAATCCGAGAACCAGTTGATAGGGAGAGGGAACAGAGTCCTCTATTTTGAAGTTTTTTTTGTGATTACCCTGTAAAAGCAAGGGTATCTGTCTGGTATTGATTCAATCACAGACATCCAACGTGACCAATAAAGTCTAATGCCAACTCGGACATTCACTTGCTGAATGCGCTCCGCGGCCTGTCCCGGTTGCATATGAAAGCTTTCTTACTCAACACCGAACGTATTCCCTTCGTCCGGTTGCCAGCTAGCTCTAATGTATTCTCCATTAATTAGGTACAGCCTATAATACGTTCCCTACTGGCGTCTAAATTCTTCTCATCCTATCAGGGACCGGGCTTGAATGTTGTATTGGTTAGAGCCGAACCATAGTTTAGATTTAGTGACATATTCACATTTAGCAACGCATGCTGAAATTCTCTTCGAATTCATGTACGGTTGTCAAAATATAAAGTGTGTAAGTGTTTCTTGCGACAAGTTGGGGATGCTTGGAGCAGAATTGCCGAAAATGTCATAGCATTAGATGAAACATAGGAAAATAAACAGATCTGATTTGCTTGCTCACAATGCTTATAACACCTGTTACCAGTGCTGGTGCATGCTAACAAACTTCGCCATTTTATCATCGCCTGAGCGTTTGTGGTTGGCAGCTCCTCCCATTTTCTCCTGTAATTTGTGGAGAACACTCTTAGCATGTGTTTTCTCGCAAAATTTTTGATTAACTTTTTGGTTACATTAGGCAGAGTACACGAAACAGAGATCCAATAGTCATGCATAGGACCACTGAATGCATAGACCTCACAGAAAATGGGGTGACAAATAGGTCAGGTTGCACTATGGAAATGATTTAATCCTTCGGAGACTTCCAAGACACCAAAATAACTTAAACCATTCCATTCATTGGAAAGTTTGCTTAAAATTTTGGCTGGAGCTGAAGGAATTAAAACTTCTGGGTCGCAATGAGGTACTGGCGGCGATATTTGGAGCTCGAAACTGATTTGGCAAAACCAACATCTATGCTTTTCCATGCATTTATTGAGGCAGAATTCCTGCCAGACGATTGGAAATCTGCGTGGATTACACCATTGAATAAGGGCAGAAATCCGGTTTCCACGAATATTTTGAGACCAGTCAGTCTTGTCATCATTTGCAGCAATGGTAGTAAAATATTAATTAAACGAAAATTGCTGCAGTTCATAAAACCAAAACCATCAGCTTTCCAAGTGCCGATGTGGAATCAGTATAGGTAGGTCGTGCTTGACAAAAAAAGCTCTATTGTTTGGAATGCTGAGCTCGAACATTTGCTTGATTGAATGTGGTTCATTCAGTCTACAACGATTTAAAGAAGACATTTGTGTGTCTCACCAACGTCTCATGTACCGGCCCAGCCATATACGAACAAGAGGTTAACTTTTAAATTGGATTCGGAGCTTCTTACTTGGCCATTCTCAAATTGCACTTGTCGTTGTCCAGTGGTTGGTGGAGTTTTCAATTGAAAGGGATGTTGTCGGGAGCTCCACGCCTGGCCCTCTTCTTTCTATTATCAACGTAAATGTCTGCGTCCAATAAGTCAATTGTGATTGCGACATTTGGTAAATTATATGAAGATTTGAGCATCATCCGACCTGAATTTGATGAATGTACTTTGAAATTAAACCCCTACCGACTAGAGCGACAGTCGAGTGAATAGCTTTTGCGGTTTACCATGAACAAATGCAACACTCTGTGAGACGGCGGAACCAAATTTCCGAAATGTGTGGTTTATCTTCTGAATAAAATATCAATGCAAGCAGTGGACGCCCAGAAAGACGTGGGTTTGTGGATACCAGGGTTATTTAAACACTAGTAGCAACGATTAAAGTTAGCAAAATCAGCGTTGTGAGCTTGCTATTGCTTCGATGATCACTTTTCCTCTAGATTCATTTTAACGTTTGTGTGGCCAATATCAGAGTTCGCTATCTAAACATGGAGACTCCTAACTGCTAAGGACATCAGTATCCGCAAAATGTTCATTGGCTTGCAGCCAAACTTGTAACTAAAATGGTCTAATGGCCCTATGAGAGGCGATTACCTTAACCTTGATCAATTTCCGTTGACTTACAGGCTGAAAAAACTTTTGCATTGTGCGTGGTCAGGACAGCTTTCTTTTACCTGGAGAATTCATTGACTGTGCAACAATAACGAACCTGCGAGGTCGTCCACACATGTGACTTAGAGCAGGCTGGACAGGCTCAAGTTATTCTCCAATACAATGTTGTCAATTCTGAACGCAGTGCTTGCGGATGCTCTCTGATCCACAATTGTAGAGGTTTTTAAGCGGCATCTGGGTCAGTATGATAGAGCACAGCAAAAGGCTATACACCTGATATAACCCGGATACTTTATGTTACAATTTTCTACTGTAATTATATAACTGTTTATTTTTCAGGAACTTGCGTTTAGGGTTATCTTTACTGGGTCTAACTCACCGCACATGCCAACTCGCATTAACCTTGGACAGTACAGACAGTTGAAGTCATACTTCTTACTCGGCAGCATATTTGCACTTAAACTAATTACTGTTCTACATAGGAACAAATGTATTTTTATCTCCTGGAATGCTAGCACTTGAAATCTATCTTCCATCCGAACGTATTGTCTGATTTCATTTTTCCCGCTTTTATATAATTGAATCGCTTGCAAAAGTAGGCAAGTAATAAGTTCGAACCTCGATTTTCTAAAAATACTTTAAATGGACCGAAATTGGACATGAATTCCCTCCAATAGTGCGAAGTGGACTACGAATATCTGCAATATGGCT
This sequence comes from Schistocephalus solidus, assembly GCA_017591395.1. Classification (NCBI taxonomy): domain Eukaryota; kingdom Metazoa; phylum Platyhelminthes; class Cestoda; order Diphyllobothriidea; family Diphyllobothriidae; genus Schistocephalus; species Schistocephalus solidus. Next base: position 99,716 of record WEDG01002419.1, on the reverse strand, counting down.
AATTTAATTTATTCAGATTATTTTGCATGTTTAGTAGACACTATCTTTGAAAACTATGTTGTTGTTATGCTGATGCGCTACATACTTCAGTTCACACGTTCTGTAAACGTGCCCCTATTAAAGTAACGTTCATAAAATTTGAGTAGCGTTCTTTTTGACCCCACTCCTGCTTGGATTTGATGTGGTATTTAGTTCAAACAGCTGCAGAACAATATAAATATATTATCTTCCAAACGCTTCTTGAATTGTTAGGGCGTCTACTTCAGAGTCGTTTTCGGAAGAGCATTCCCCTGTTTTAGTACAGGTTGTGTGAAGAATTCACAAAGGCTTTCCCCTGAACATTTCCCTGTTTAAATGCTTTGAGTGTCCGCAAAGGTGACAGAAGAAGTGTCAGTGAAACATCTGCTCAAAGTGCAACATTTTATTACTGCCAGGTATTATCTTGTTTACCAATATGAGATCACATCTTTGCTGCCTGTAACACATAGGGCATAGATTAAGACGCTACAGTCCTTTTAGATTGTAACGGTTTTTGAGACACTTTACTAGCTTTTTTGTACAACGTCGTTGTTTCTTAGGCCATATGTTGTCCTTTGGGAGACAAAGCTTGCCACGCCTATATACCATATTCTAGATGAGATCGAAGATAAACTACAGATCGACCTAACTCGGTTGGAGAAGTTGTCGAATCATTGGCTTTTGCGGTTCAACGTCGATTAGCGTACAATACTTCGCTTAGGCAACCCATCTGGATCTGCTGACAGTAGAAGCTAATTTCTCAACGGTGAAGTCTTAAAAGACGTGGAAATCCAAAAGGACCTTGGTGTGCTGACGACCACCACCTTAAAACTATCCTCTCACTGCTTGAAAAGGGTGAAGACCGCAAGTGCGGCGTTGTATGCCATCAGACGAGCCCTTTTGGATTTTGATGAAGATCTCTTCGCTAAGATTTTTGGAACATTCATTAGACAGCATTTGGAATATGCTGTACAAGCCTGGAAACCTTGGACTGTTCAAGATCAGAACTACCTCAAAAAGTACAGAGGAGAGCCATCAAAATGGTTAGGAGTTAAAGCTGCTGACCATATCCGATCCGCCTAACGAATCTTAATATGTTCCCTTTGAGTTATAGGCAAATGCGTGGTGATCTCCTGCAGACATTCCGCATTGTGAAGGGATTGGATTGTTGCCTGGAATTCTCGGAATTCTATGAATTTGCTGCCACGACCCATCTCAGAGGTTACCCATTGAAACTGCGCGTCCAGCAGGCGAGACTGGATGTGTGCAAGTTCTCCTTCTCTGTCAGAGTGGTTGAGGCATGGAATGCCCTCTCTGAAGACGTTGTGATATCACCATCGCTGGAAAGCATTGAAAGGAACCTTGACAATTTTATGTTCCAAAAAGAGCCGGTGCGAGGACGAATTTCTCTTAACCCTCGAGATTCATGCACCAATTGTCATATTTTATGATCGCATTTGAACTTTTGAAACCCACATGATTTTCTGTCTACCGCACTTAATTTTACGTTACAAATAGGGTACTCAATGGCCCATACCTATTTTACTCAATAAATTGAATTGAATTGAGTTGAAAGAAAGCGTGTTAACTTTTACAAATGCCCTTCCGAAAGCGTACATTACGCCAATGTAATTTTTACAACCTTAATGCATTTCAGCGACTTCTTACAACTGCTTGGCAAAAAATCTGTTGAAATTTGAATTTTTTTCGAGAAAAATGTTTAGAGAGAAACTCATTATTTAAGAAGCTGTATTTTTTAAATTTTCAGCGGAAAGCTTTCCATTCACTGGATAAAATTGGAACGCAAAAGAGATAATAACAGAAAAAACAGACGCAATATTGTAACTGAAATCTGAAACTGTCGGCAGCATGAAAGGTCGTCCGTGAAGGAATCGCAAAACTTGTACCTGAATTTCTTTCTTTAAAACGTTGCCGACGTCGTTTGGAAATGCCTCGATTATTTTTTATTTTATTTATTTATTGCCAGTTTACAGGCAAGGTCAAAAAAATATACAGTAGAGGGTCAAGCTGACAGTGAAATAAACTCCTGATCGTTGTTTCAGGTGTTTTCAGGAGAAAAAACTGCAGCTTATTGAGTAATTAAAGTTCTGGACAGGGACGCGTTAACACAGGTGCCCGGTGAAGAACCTCTCCATTCTGCACCAGCAGGTATTTCGGCGAGCGGCTGTCTGCTGTCGACTGAGAAATAAGCCGATCGAGGTCTGCAGAGCCAGTTATATTGCCCTCAGCATGAAGACCGGCACAGGATTCAGAGTCCATGAACGCCATCAGAACCGAAGAGAGCTTCAACAGATTCAGCACCCAAAAGTTTTGGAAGGTGTCCTGAATGTAGAAAACTAGTGACAGTTCGCGTAATCAAGGGATAGCTTTGCTGAATTTTGATACTTCTAGGTAACTTATTCCAGATTGCTATAGCGTTTACCGAAAAAAACTGTCGGTATCTAACTGTGCGTGCCAAAGGAAGAAATAAAAATACATCTCGATGACTGGTGCGCCGAGAGTGGTCGAGGTGCCTCAGAGATATAAGGGGGTTAAAATGTACGATTGTTTAGTAGTTTAAACAGTAAAAATAGTCCCTTCTGTAATCTGCGAAGCCACAGCGGGTCAAAACTTGTAAGCTCACAGCGTTGGTGGTAGGACAGGTTTCGGTGATCTGAATAGAAAAACTCTTTTTGTAAAGAAGTGCTGGACTGATTCTATCTTCTTTCGTTCACTAGCGTGCAGAAGACTAAATAGAAAAGAGCAATATTATTTATTATAATGAAAATAAATGAGGACTGATAAATAGCAGGATCTAACGGGATAATCGGTCCAGCCAATCTAAATAGAAGAAAAATGACATAAGAATGGATAAGAAAAATGGCAACTCAGGTTCAATAGCCTACCTATCACCTATTTATTCATGCCATCGCTTGGGTGGTGTATAGTCGGACAAAGCTGGAAGGTACCATATTTTGCACCTTGAAATCAATAAGCCATGTCTTTGAGCATGTTTGCAGTCGGTGCACATTATTTTTAAGGGTTTTATGGTCATGCGGTCCTTACTGACTTGCCAGAGCATAAGCTCTTCTGCTAACAAAATTTCACACGCAATATGTCATCAAAATAAAGAATAAAGAGCAAGTGCAGAAGGAAAAAACTAAAAGAAGCACACCTAGTAACGTTAACGCAGTCCGGGTAATCCTCTCCCATAAAGAAACGTGTCTGTCGTCCGGTGCAGTTCAGAAGCTTTCCACGGATGCCATCAGTCGTCTGTTTGCGTAAAAGGCGTTGTTATGGCGCACTTTTAAAGGCATTTTGAATTTGATATAAACTTCATGTGCTTCACAGCCCCCTTTTAAGGCACTGGTCTAGATCTCCAGGGAATTAAGTAGCTTTGAGAGGGAGTAACGTCCTTGTGGAAAAGCAGGCTAAAAGTTCTGCAACACGCTTTTTTTATAGGACTGTGGTATGGCATGCTTTATGCAGACTGTCATTTTTTGCAAGAAAGACCGACTTGGCTTATATGACTAAAATCACTTGCTGTTATCTTGCTTATTTCGTTAGCTAAGGGAATAATGTTTACTGTCATCCAATGGCAAGAAAATACCCCGTTCTCAAGGTAAAATTGAATAGAGGAAAGAGGCATTGCCAGCTCTCTTGATGGTTCCTTAAGCATCAGGCTATGAATCGTATTCGGTGCAGACAACTTTTGTTGTTTAATTTGATAGTGGACCTGTTTTGCTTCTTTGAAACGAAGGACAACGGTTAACAGTGATAGCATTATCTTGGCCTACTTCAAACTCCACATTTTCTTCAAGAGATTCCACCGTAAACGCTGACTGATAAAAAAGGGACAACAACTGTATTTTCTGTGGCCCTACAGGAAATAATTTTTAAGTTTTCCCTCTAAACCAGAGGTTGGCAAACTCCAGCTTTTAGGCCAGATATGGCCTAGCTAGTATTCAAGTCCGGCCTAACGCCCCCCTCTAGTTAATTATTGTTGTATCCGACCTAATTGAAATGTCACGGTTTTGTTCCCCTTCATTATTGTTGGTTGCAGTTCAAGCTGTGGCTCGTGTTTATTTTTAGAACTGATGTCAAGCGCTTGTTTGAAACAGAAGCGCCTGACTGGGGAAAGATGATAGATGTTGCGTTGTAAACAAGTTCCCTCTCTAGTCTCGGTTTCATTCACCTCTTACCGGGGTCAAGGCGTGTGTTGTGCGCAACGAGATCATTTTCTTCATCAGTAAGAGGGGCCTCAAGGGCTTTCAAACGTTCTTTGACGAGTTTTGGCTCTGTCGGTTCGGCTTCCTCACTGATATTGACTCTCACCTTAACGAACTTAACCTGAAGCTTCAAGGACGTGATGTGCTCATCACGAACATGGAAGCCCACATGCGGGCATTCGTAGCAAAGCTGCTTCTATGGGAGAAACAGCTGTATTAGAGCGACTATATCTACTTCCCACACCTCACCCAGTGTGATAAAGCCCTCGTTGACACCGTAAAAAATGCATCAGTGTGCAGTCAACCCTGCAGAATGAATTGACTTCGCGCTTCACTGATGTGCGTTCTCATTCGCATGAGTATAAGATTGTCAGCATTCCTTTTGACTTTCCCTAAGACGACGCCCCCTCTGATGTGCAATTGGAATTGATTGAGTTGCAGGCTTCGGATATTCTCTTGTCCAAGTTTACTTCTTGCACAATCTCACTGACTTCTACCGTCAGCTGCCACATGCTCAGTTTCCAATGTTGTTAGCCCGTGCCAGGCGTGTGATCGCAATATTTGGCAGCACTTATTCGTGCGAGCAGCCGTTCTCCAAAATGAAGTTTTGGTAGAAAAGGTGCGCTCTCAGCCCACTGACAATCACCTTAATGACATTCTGTTGCTTAACTCCTAATCTGGAGAACCATATATTGTATCTGTCTATTAGAGCATACAACATCATATTTCCAATTGATCGTACTGTATTTTTGAAAAATAAACGTTTCTTTGGGCATCTTGTTTCTTCTTGCCTAGTGTGCCATCTTGACCTCCTGAAAGGACCTAGTAGTCCGAAAAGTTTGCCGACCCCTGCTCTAAACCTACAATTTTGTTTCTGCAGTTCAGGATGCTACGGATGTGCCTATAAAACTTCCTGGTACGTACATTGCCTTATGCGAAATCAATCTGTTTTCTGAAGGGGTGTCGGAGTACGAAAATATTAAACAAGAATTAAACGCCCTTGAACACCGACTTTTGCTGCACCGAATTGGAGGCGCGTGACGCAGACTAATGTCAACTATGAGGGTTATTTTTTCCTCATTCTTCGATCCCCCGAAAACTTACCCGATTAAAGAACTTTTCCGACAGATCGATTTGGATAATGATGGCTACGTATCTAAGGAAGATGTCAAGGCCTTTCTTTTGAAATTTGACATTAAAATCACAAAGTACAATATAGATATTCTGGCTGATGTACGTGTTTGCTATCGCCGAGCTCAGTTCTTACGAAGGAAATCTTTAGGGCTTTATGAATAGCTGTGGTGTGCCTCCAGATGGTCTTGTTTCACAGAAGCAGTTTTTTAAGTACGTTGTTGAACAAGACACTCGGTTGTCGCCGATATACGCTCAACTGGACAGGAAATTAGAAGGTTTCGCATTTATTTTTGAGCTCAAAAACCTTCAGGCAGACTCGACCTCGTCGATATCCAGACATACTTCTTAAAGTTAGGAATCCCTATAGAATTGGCTGAAGCGAAACGCCTTCTCAAACGGATGAACAAGACTGACGCGCAGGAGATAGAATACTCTGAATGGCGCAAGTTTCTTCTATTTCAGCCAATTTGTGATTTGGAGAGCATTGCACATTACTGGCGTAATGGCTGTGTAAGTGCTATTGAGGCAATAAAAATTTGACTAGCTTTTTATTTTACTGAACAACATTGATTTAACCGAAACTGGCTTATAAATGTTCCACAAGCATAACTTCAGTAATTAGTTACTTGTACCTGTTACGGCTGCGAGCATGTCTGATCTAGCCGGCCTCGATATCATGACGTATTGTGCCTCTCCAGGCGCAACGATTCACGGCAACAGACCTGCGTAGCTCAATCCATTCTTTTCTCCAGCGACGGATGCCGAATACCGAAGATTCAAGCACCGCCTCCATGACTTGCCGAACCGTGTCGAGTCAGGTTTTTAGTTGACCTCCTCTTCGAAGCCTCCAAGTGGGTAACGGCGTTGGATCTAAAGCCGCAGGACTTGGTTCGTGAGTCGGTCGATTGAGGATGTGCACAAACCACCTCAGTCAACTTTCTTGGATGACCTGAGATATCCGAATAACTTTTGTCCGATATTGTATGCCCGTTTGTCGATGTTCTCTCCAATTCCACCATTTCTGTTCAAGGCTACGCTATTATCTGGGCCTGGAGAAGCGTTCAGAGTTGCAATGTCTTATTATAATTGTCCCTGCCGGTGTCGATGCAATTTTCTATAAGACGCCTGTAAAACGTAGTCTTATTGTCTTGAAAACTGGCACTAAACTCGCTGTAATTCCCCTGATTACAATCTATGAAGTACTTATACTTACGTTTTTCGCTTCATTATCCGCGAAAAGTAAGCCGGAATTTTCGTTTTAATCAATCTATAACATACACTGTCCTCTCGGATGCATACATTGAAATTGGGTGTCACCAAAAGAGGTTTGTCTCAATTTCGCATTCTTTGCGTCTCAAACAACTTCAACAATTTTGTTACATTTTTCGGGCCCGGGATTCGCTTCATTTCCAAGCTTACGATATCTACCCTTTTCCAGACAACCACCTAGAAAGTTTGCCCAGGAAATTAAAGAGTGGACCCGATCTTTCGTTGGTGGTGTTGATGTAGGAACTTTTACTATGCCGTCAACAGGAAGCGTTCTTGCCCGCTGCACAAACTCGTATTGGGCTCATTCTGCGTTTTCGGAGCAGCCATGTCCTTCGAAGGCACCAGTTCAGCTCCTGTACAGGGGCTGTAATATACGGTAGAGGACAATCGTCGCTAAGCCGGGTTCTCGTCGCTCTGTAAATTGAAAATAAAATACCGGCACATCAGTCCAATAATGTCGGACCAGGTTTTGCCCTTCTTTGTGACATGGATTCCTGTTAACCTTAAAATACTAAATAGTTAAAACAGCCTGCCGCTGCTTGTCTCTATCAGTACAATAAGAGAAGTCGTTTCCCTCTGGAAAGGTGCCCAGGGCACGAGTCTCTCCTTTGCCTGAAAAAAGTAGTCAGCATAATATATATATCCAATCTATAGATAGGAATATTTAGCAGACAGCCTATTTTACCGTCCACGCTGTTGGTCTTTCATCTTCATTCGTCGCACACCACTGTCAGGACTACCGGAGATGGTTTGGGACAAAGCGAGGCAGTTCGCGCGCATGCCCGTGTTTTCAACCTCATTACTGACCTGCACTCAGATTCTCAGATGTTATGGAAATACGTGTTATAAGTGCAACATTAAGAAGTGGACATCGCATCCTGGCGTTCATTCCTGAGAGAGCCCGGATCACCTCGTCCGTTTGCAACCTTCCAAGCCAAGATCTTTGATTTATTTTGATAGGTGAGGAGAGAGGACTCTACGGGATCGACAGGGCAGGTGACCCTGGATGATGATGAACAGTGAATGAACTGTTGTAGAGCCTCCAACTACCGATAATCATGCGCGTACGCCCAATAGCAGGTTCGTTCGTCATTGCCAAACTTGGAAATTATAATCGTTCGGTTTCTGTGTGTACATTGGCCAGAAAGATCCATTCAGTAACTACATATGGAGATGGTGTGAGATTTTGGTGATGGGTGATATTTTAATCATTTTTCTTACGTAAGCGCATATGACCAAGCAGGCCTTTGTTGTGGGAGTGCGCTTAAGGTGGGCGTGGGTAACAATCTTTGGCCGAAGCTTTGGGATGGCCCATCAAGCCATTACATTTGCATCGTTAATTATTTGTTCATACATTAGTACGACCCATAGGTGAAGAAGATCATAGGCAAGGACTTGTGGGAAAGTGAGAGTTGACTGGATTTTCATACTGTGGCCGACAGGTAACGCGCACGTGGTCAGTTTGACAGGGTGGAAAATTGTGACGTCTGCAAGTCACGGTCGATCGAGCTCATGGGCTTGCGCTGGATTTACGAGCATCTGCATCCAAACCAGATAGGTCCCACTTTTATTGTTACTCTAACTTGTTGCCGGCAATTTCATGTCCGCCTCTGAGTTTTGTTTTCGAATATATGAAACCGGCGCTGTGAGAATTCAATTTTTTAATCGATATGCGCTGACCAAATGGCAGGCTGCTGGATGAATGTTGGTGACCAGCTTTTAAATTTGACTGTGGGAAGGAACACGTGTGCAGCCTTGGCATCGAAACTTCAAATCTCATCTCGAGCCTGTGGAGAATAAAGCTCGGTATGAAGATTACCAAAGCACTTAGAGATTGACCACACCATCGAGCTGTTTGCATAGTTTGGTGTTTCTCGCTCCATACATAGGCTGCTTCCAAAGCTGTTTTTGGGTCCACCGCATTACTGCTATCTAGGAGATGCTGCATGGTGGGTCGGCAGGAACAACTGATCGAATTTCTTCTCAACAACCGTGTACACGTGAAGAAGTATCTGGAAGTTATTTGGTTGAAGATAAGAGAACTGGTAGAAGCTTTAGGATAAATTATAACAGATTTGAACATTCGAAACTCTGTATGTTCGATTTTTCCGCGACAGGAGTAAATTTGACACTTCGATTTAGCTTCACTCTTCTACCCAGTTCTGCCAATCTGTTATGTGGACAATTTTTGCTTTTTACACCAAGGTCATCGATTTGTCAAGCGATCCTGTGATAACAATCCCCCAAATCCTGAAAAAGGACAACGATCATTCCCGGGACGTGATTCAGTTGGTCGCTGGTGGAGTTGCCGGCGTCGTGTCTAGAACATGCACCGCTCCCATCGACCGGTTGAAAATAATGAGGCAGGTCTATGGTTATAAGCACAAACGCAGTGGTTTTCTCGAGGGTAAGTTAACGTCGCCAACATTTTGCTTCTTTTTTAAACACGATAACTCTGTCCTGTTAAATATTATTTTGCTTTGATGTCTGCGAGACAGTTGCCAGATTGCAGGACAAAATGCACACGCCCCGTTTAGTAAGGAGCTGTCGTCCAGGGCGTGTCATTTGAGCCTGACTGTTTACCTTTGGGTCTATGGGCAAAACCCTATTCTTTGTGATCGCGGTTTCGACCACTCGGGCCAGGACAGCGCTCGGACGTGCGGTTTGGCTCGGGAGCTGCAGCCTCGGACCGAACTGTCCTCTTCGTTACTTACGTTAATTCTTTTGAATTAGTCTCTGTCTGTCTGAACTCTCTGAATAACCTGTTGCACGAAGAGAGCTTCCGTGCACAGTCTGTGGATCAAATGTTAATGCGGATTTGGTAACGTGTTTGCACGCGCAATTGCGGCTATTCTGGCACGCTCACCTTGATTTTATAGCACGTTTGAGTGGTTTTTGCGTCTTAGATGTGGTGTGTGTGAGTGTGTGCCTCAGCCTCTGCACCTCACATGCTCACGCGCAACACCACAAAAACATGCTCTCCGTCTGCATAGCTGATTAAGAGGCCAATATGATCCTCAGCTCTATCTCCATGTGACTCCTCTGTTGCATGTGTGGTCTGAGCTTGAGAATATCACGGGGCGATAAGCGCCGTGAGTTAGAAGGTTTCCGACTGACAATTACGCTCAGATTTCGCAATCAGTCCAATGTGTGTTGTGTGGAGTGGCTGACTGGTGGACTGAGAGTCAGACTAAAATGGCTCCTTCTTAATGTGGCCTTTATGGCACTCCCACTCCGTAGGATCCGAGCCAGGTGTGGTGGCACGCCCAGGGGCGGCCCCGGCCGCGTCAGCCACCTGCGCCCTCTCCCGCCTCCGGTCTTCTTGACTCTGTCGTGACATCGGGCTCAGGTGGGGGAGGAGGAGAGAGTGCGGTAGCGATAAGCACCGTAGGTTGGCAGGTTGCCAACTGACAATTACACTCAGACCTCGCATTCAATCCATTGTGTATTGCGTGGAGTGGCTGACTGGTGGTCTGAGAGTCAGGCTGTGATGGCTCCTTCTTAACGTGACCTCTGGCTATCTCAAACATGTGAGGTGTGAGCCGTTCAACCCCCTGTTGTGTGAAATCCTGGTGCTTGTGTTTTGGGGGGCCAGGTCGTGTACGTAATGCGCGTGGACGAGGTCATCAGCAGCTGCGCCCACTTCCGCATCAGACAACTGACCAGCTCGGACGGTTGTCTGATTGTGGGTGTGGGGAAGATAGTGAGGTCGACGGCTCAGCGCATGTTCCTCACTATAAACAATCTGACGCGTTTGAAACTATCACGGTGCGCTAAAAGCCGGGGCTTGGAAGGTTGTCAACTGACGGGAACACTCGGACCGCGTGGTCAGCCCAATGTGTGTTTTGTGTGTCGTGGCTGACTGTCGGACTGAGAGTCAGGCTGCAACGGCTCCTTCTTAATGTGGCCTTTATGGCACTCCCACTCCGTGGGATCCGAGCCATCTGTGGTGGTACGCCCAGGGGCGGCTCCGGTTGCGCCAACCACCTGCGCCCTCTCCCATCTCCGGTCTTCTTGGCTCCGTCATGACACCAAGCATAGGTGGGGCAGGAGGAGAGAGTGCGGTAGATGCAGAGCAAGTCTACTTTCACTTTAAACTAAATCACACGCAAGGCACCGTCCCTGCACCATCCTTCCGTGGAGCATACGGTGGACATTGTCGGACTACGACGGTCAAACTGTTATGTGTGTGTGTCTTTGTGAAATATTAACCGAAATCGTTTGAGTGTACTGCAATGTAACAGTATTATTTAACCGCAGCTGGCAGCTATAACAATTCGATTGTCGATTTCGACGAGGTTCAGTCGTGGGCCTCACAGCAAGGTAGCACAGGGACGGTGACTTGCTCTGCATCGTCTGCACTCTCTCCTCTTCCCCACCTGCGTTCGGTGTACAGATATACAATAATGCATACAAATCGCAACAATATACATTTGTCCTGCAACTAGGGCTCATTCTGATCGATAAGAATCACTGCAATCTGTCCAGTATTTGATCTGACGTCCGACAATGTTGAATCCTAACGCCCATTCTATGTGATTACCTCGTTGGCTGTAAATCTTTGCCCCTCGAGAGTCCTGTAAGTATGCGTAGACAGCACCTTGTTGCCGAAGCGTGTTCAGTCTCAAACTGACAAGATGGGCATTACTTCAACACTGCAGACAGATTATCTGCGTGCTGCCTTTAGAGCTTTCGAAAACGTGCTGTCAGCGGATGGGTTAGAAGAATACCAGCTGCTGCTGAGCAGCTGAAATGGCAGACGGCGAGCCAGATATCCGAACGCACTACGTGACTTGACTCTGGAAAACGGGGTCTGCGTAATCCCACAAACTATAAACTGGTATTTAACCTGTCGTTGAAGGAGCTACCGCGGGAACAAATGTGAGTTTTACCGCACGAACCCTCATTCACCGCAGCTGATGTCTAACCTGTCAACACGATTGCAACAGTGAACTCATGTCTCAGTCAGATGGAGGATGCAGCACGAAAGACTTCCCGGTTCCCATGGGTCTCGTTATCTTGCTGCCCGTGAACAAGGGAGCTTTCCACTGTCGTACTAGACTGGGCAGACTACCTTCAGACAGTCGAAGACTTACTCTAGACTCGCCAGTTCGACGTATCATGCGAAACCCACCGCGTAAAATTTCAGTCTCAGTCAGACGGAGGAGGCAGCACAAAAGACTTCCCAGTGCGTAAAATTTCTGGAACGTGAAATTAATGCGAATTTGTCTGCATTGGGGCACTCAGATGTAACATCAATAATCTACCGACGTGTGAAAAAAACCGAAGAAACGGCCTTAGAGTCGATGCATTGACCTTCCCGAAATGCGCGAAGGGGGCTCGCCTCTGTGACGAATCACATCCGTCGATCAAGTTCACATTGGTGGTTGAATCGACAAGTTCGATTCCATTATTAGACGTCCTTCAAAGCAGAGAACCTGACGGTAACGTGTGAAAGAAAATATACAAACTTCGGCAGTTTCGTACCCATCCAACGAAAACGTGGTCTCATCCGTTGTTTGGCGAAAGGGGCTTAGAAAAACCCAGGATCTGCTTCGCAAGACTAATAAAGCCCACCACACTTTGCTGTGGAAAAAAATCCTATTTCTCAAGATCGCCTTTCAAGGGGATGCGGCAGGTGAACTTCTGAGAAGACGCCTTGGCCAAGCCGTTTCACGAAACCTCTCAACGGAGAAGGTAGGGATAGGTTGCCGGCTCAAACCGCCTTGCTCCTATGGAGCAGGTTATATTGGTCGCACGAGTCGGCGCCTAGTCAAAAGAATAAGGGAACACCTCTTGGTATGGCTGAGAAAAGGCCAAGTTATGAGCATAAACAGGGCTATTCCGGGTATCTTGTGAACCCCAACACATGTCCCCGTCGAACTAACCTACGCCATTGGCTTGGCATCTGCCAGCAACAGCAGAAACGACTGCCATCCAGTTACTCCATCGTCATGTAACTGTACTGGCCCGACATGAATTGGTCGAAAACACTCGTGCTTGCCAACTGGTCCTCTGAATCCTTAGATGACGGCCATTTTCGCAATTCTAAAAGAATAAAATGATTGCTGCAGCAACCATGGCTCATTTTTCCTTATCTTTTTTTGTATTTTCGCTCTTGTCTGCTGACATTTTGCCAGGGCTCTGCACAGTGTTGGCGGCGTCCAATTTTCGCCCCGCTGTTGGCTGAGCGCGCTCAAAAGCACTGAAAATTTCGTCCTCTTACCGTCAAGTAAGAACGCCTTACAGTCTCGGCTGAAAGACGAATGTTACGGGAATCATAGGAGGAAGGACAATCCTTGGATAACTGGAGTTTTTCCTTGAAGCTAAGATGTCAGGCAAAATCGTCTTCTGAATCGGTATGACGTACATTCGGCCAGTCCCCCGGTGACCGTACGAGAGTCTGACGCAACGAAAACGTCTACCGTATGTCCCACGGTGTGGTCGCCGCACGAATGTTTTTTCCCCACACATTGGCACCCGAGTTATTAGGCCCGATTTGCGCAGGCATTCTTGCCTTTTCTTTTCCTCGCTTCTGTTTTATGTTCGCTCTCAACTCTTGTTTTATCAATTCACTGACTCTAGCTTACAGGTACATGCTTCGTGAGGGTGGCATTGTGTCGCTGTGGCGTGGCAACTTTGTCAACGTGGTAAAAATTGCGCCTGAGACTGCCATCAAGTATACTACCTACGAACGCTACAAGCGTCTCCTCATGGAAAACGACAGTTTGGGGTTTTTCGAGGGCCACTCCGCCATGACGAAGTTCTCGGCAGGTGCCATGGCCGGCCTCACAGCACAGTCCGTGATCTATCCTATGGAGGTAATTCCTCGCCCTCCCCCCCCTCGCCTCCCTCATGATATCTGTGAGAGAATTTACTTTTCATATTAGTAGTGCTACTCTAAATTAATTGAGTAGCACTTAACTACTGCATTTATTATCTGACCGTGACAGTGGCCCGTAGTAATCAGCCCCTGCTAGCATTGACGCACGTAAGATGCGCCTACTTTTATTTCACACGGAGCGCAACACGTATCATTTGGAAACTTGCATTGCTCATTGTTCTCACGTCATACTTCCGCCCCCTTCCGCAGCGTGTGATAACTAGTCCGAACAGTAGCATGTTACAAGCTTCCGCAGCACATTTTATTGGCCGAAGTGGAACGTTCCCGAAGTCCCGGGATTTCTGGTATTATCCGAACAGTGGGTTGGCCTATTTCGCCCATTATTTACGGATTTTTAACTCTCTGTTTATTCGAACTACGATAATGAGGTCATCTGCTCACGACGCTGGCATCGTTTTGAAGAAAGTCCAACTTGAACTACATTTTACGAGGTTCATGTTGTTGATATTTACAGTCTTCGGTTGTTCATTTGTGATCTTCCAGTGTTATCTGGTTTGTTTTCCCAATCTTTTTCATGGTGAATGGAAGACTTTCCTGAAAATGTTGGACTCATACTTTCAAAATAAAGCGTACCTCTCTATCTCTTAATCACCGCGTAGACCTCCCACCTGCATAATGTGTGCTACATATCCACCTTCAAAGAAAATGAATCGTGTGGACTCAAAACTCAAACGATGGCTTGGCTACGGAAAGATAAATTCTAGCAATATATAACACCATTAGGAAACTCGGGCAAAACTTTAAAGCATCAGCCTCTCACATCTACTCTCCATCAGATTAAATCGTTATTTTCCAAATAGTATGCTATTGTTTTGACACCCCCTTAAGTATCCTTCTTCGCTGGCTTTCCCCAGGTTTTGCGAACTCGCATGTGTCTCCGCAAGACTGGCCAATACTCTTCCATCCTCGACTGCGGTCGCAAGATCTACCACGAACTGGGCGTTGTCGGCTTCTACCGAGGGTATTTTGTCAACGTAGCCGGAATCCTTCCTTACGCCGGTATTGAGCTGGCTACCTACGAGGTGCGTGTGGTAAAGTTGTTCGGCTCGCTTTCGCTAATGACCCTCCCCTGGTTTTGGTAGTGTCAGCATAACAATCAGCATGCTTTGTGTGATCGGTCTCCATTGCACTTCTCAAAAGATCACGCGAGTGTATGGGTTTCCGGCTAAGCCTGTCGCAGGCAAGCGACTGTGCTACAATATTTCACTTGTCTGCTTGCGTGTAAACATTTTTCGCTCATTTATCGACTGTGCCCTGCTCTTAATATAAGCAATTATAGTTGGAATTCAATTCCGTCATCTTTAATAACTCGGCACGATCGCAATATGTGACCCAACTCAGGGAACAAAGGATACGTCAGCGTGTAATACGTGAATGTATTACATACTCAGAAACCCTTAGTTCTCGGCAGGCGCCATGGCCGGTCTCACAGTACAGTCCGTGATCTACCCTATGGAGGTAATTCCTTACCTCCCCCCTCGCCTCCCTCATGATATCTGTGAGAGAATTTAGTTTCATATTAGTAGCGCTACTCTAAATGAATTGAGTAGCACTTCACTACTGCATTTATTATCGGACCGTGACAGCGGAAGAAATGGGGTCGGTTGGCGCTCTCCTTTTCTTCATTTAGCCCCATCCATTAAACCTCCAATACCACCGGTCCCGTATTACTCGCTAACGTATCCTTTGTCCCCTGAGTTGGATCGCATATTTCGACCATGCCAGTAACTCCGTTAATCTTTTAGAACGGTTCCTTTACCGCATGCAGCTTTAATTTACCAGACTAGTGTGGTTGTCGCACCTGCGACCCCACATGTTTCGCAGCAGCCTTGTAGGTGGGTCTGCGTTTCCTTGTTTGAAATCTCCAGTCTTGTCTCGGCAATGCCCACGTCTGTGTTAATACCGCCGCTCATCCCGTATGTTTACTCTATTTTCACGGTACTGTAGGGCCTAAGCAGTGATGGTATTCAGAGCACTACAAATCCTCGGGTGTAGGAAAAGACAGAAGGCACTAGAGTGAGGGATATATTGCGCACAGAAACCCCGAGTTGCTGTCCCAGGCAGCAGTAGTCCCTGGCTAAGCCAGGACTAGTGTCGACTGCGTACAGCCTCACCTGAGAGAGGGTGGGACAGTGGTGGCAGCTGCTTGGATAGGATTGAGGAGCCGGTCCAAGTGTTCTCCAATTGGTGCTTGCGGCATTATCCGAGGGATGTCGCGTTTGGTAGTCCATACTGCTTCGGTCGTGGCGTGTTCAAGTGGCGCTTAGGCAGCCGCGACTGGCTGTGTGTCCGAGTGGAAGTCGGTCAAGTGTCTGCAGGTCAGCAAGTCTCAAACCGCGCGCTGCGAAGCGGCATGACACCGACGCAGTCGGCTTTGAACAAGGAAGGTGGACATCGAGCTGTTAGCTCTGTCGGTCATAGTACCTATTGAAGTTGCCTTAGATGACTGCTTTTCACTGCGACCGGTCCGTGGCCGACTCAAACTTGAAATTTGCTCATTTACCATGCCGTCCATCCGAATCGCCTGCTTCTGGGCGACAGAAGTGCTCTCCACGCCCACATTCACAGCGTCCACCCAGGCTCTTTCGTTGACATCACCATCCAAGGCCGCTTTCATTCTCACCGTGTCCTTAAAAAGTTTGCATTCAAGACGACACCCCTAGCGTTGGAGTCGTAGGGTAGGGAAAGCCATCTAAAAATTAACTTGCCTCCTACTACCGTGCAATCCCCAATGCACGACGGGATGAGTATGTCCCGTGACGCTATTGGTGGGCGTCCTCTCTACCTGATCGCAACCGGCAAGACAACGAGCCCGTGGCTTAGTGTTTAGGGCGTTTAAGTTCTAATCAACGACTCGTGGTTTTGAGCCTCGTGAGGTTCACCACCTGGGGTTGGATAGGGCCGAATGATGATAGCTCATTAGCCAGAAATGGACCTTCCAGAGTCTCCCTTGTCCGTAAAGTTGCGTGTTTTGGGTAAGAATTACCCGTATCTGATACTGTCTCTGACGATGGGTTTGAGCAGGAATCCGAAACGTCAGGCAAATAAAGTTCATGTCCCAGCGATCGGGTGTTCTTTTGCTTCGGGTGGGGTGTGGCTGGCTGACGATGGCTAATAAGCCAGAAAACGTCACTCCAGTCTCTTGTCGGTTATGTCATTCTGTCTATAGTACTAGCCACTGTGCGGCTTCTGGCGGAGCTCGAGTGCGAACCCCGAGACGGAACGGGATGAGTGATTCCCGTAACCGATCGGTGACCATCCATTCATCAATGTTTCTATTCCCGATCGAAACCGGCAAGACAACGGGCCTATGGCTCAATGCTTAGAGCGTTCGACTTCTGATCAACAGGTCGTGGGTTCGAGCCTCGGGTGGGGCAAACCTGACATTGGCTATGGCTGGCTGATGACGGCTAATGAGCCAGAAATTTGAAGATTTCGTCTTTTGTAAACTGACTGGGCGATTATTGTCATTTATTTTCTGTGATTTTTGGAAATGCCCGCGGAATCACCCCCCCTCCCTGCCTCTACCTCCTGATTGGGGATGTTTCGGTTCGCATTCGGGTCTTGAAGAACGCCGATTCGCAGATCGTCTTTCATGCTAACCAAAGACTGACTCTATCTGTTCAACTCATATTTCATTATTGCATTATTATCTGCCTATGGTGGTCTGACTTGGTCAGATGCGTGAGTCATCCTTCAGCCTTAGACGTTTTACTTATTTTTAGTAACTGCCGTTTGTTGTGCCAAAATTTAAAAACTACCGACTGCGCATTCTTGCCTACTCCCCACTGCTTTATCTCCCGCGTCCATTTGTCCTTTTTAGTGGCTGAAGTCCATCTACATTTATCGGTACATGCGACACATCCTCCATCTATCTCCGCGCGTCATTTCTGACCATCCGTGAGTGTTTTTCTAAGCAGTATCAATAAATGCCTTCTGTAGCCTCAGTGACACTTCCAAGGCGTGCAAACGAGTGTCATATTTGTCCTAAGAGCGGTTTTCTGTCGTCACGTGATTGCTGTCCTCGCTTAGAAATGGCGTCCTGTTGCTGGCCTTATTGTACGGTGTGCTGCCGTTGTCTCAATTGGGTTTTCAGGTGACGAGGACGTCTAGGTAGGGAAGATGAGGTTTAGGCTGCTGTGGCCTCCTTAGAGTGGCATTGGTGGCATCTGTCGTCTAAGGGACAGCCCATTGTGCATGTATGGACTAACACGTTTGTGGTCCGCGTAGTCGGGAGTTTAAACCAGGCAGTTGTCAAAGAGAGACGATTGAATATGTGGTCTCTAGTTTTTATCACCTTGAAATCATTTTATTTCGTTTCCATAGGCATGTTACAGTTAAGCTTGGGGTTAGGGTTGAATTTTCCTGCCGTACATCCACTTGCCCACTCTAGCCTTTATCCATTAACCTTGAATGTGCTGTTTTGACCGGGTTACGTGCCATTAGTTCGCATCCTTAAAATTGCGCGTTCTATTGGCTCAATAAAACAAAATATGACAGAAGCGCGAGTTTTCTCAATGCCTTCGCAAATTTTGTAAATTACCGCGTGCATCTGCTATACTGGTAAAACAAATATGAACACCCTTCCCTAATGCAAGAGTCCTTGTGCTCGATGTTTTCAGTGGGGCTTCATATTACATCATCACTTCATTGTTTCTTTTCTTAAGCTTTCCTAATTTAACTGCTATCGTTATTGTTTGCCGCTTTAGCGTACCCGGATTTCGTTCAAAATCCTCAACGGAGTACGTCACAGAACCAAAGGGTACTGAAATATTCCCAAACTGTACTGATCTTCAACCACATCGTGCGACTTGCGGTGGAGCTTTGGTAACAGCCTCCCCCGGCGTTTTCTTCACCTTGGTCTTGTTACCACGCCAATAGAGTCCCCCTGTCTCGACGACACCCTCCATCGTGTACTTTCTGTCTGGTGCTCTTCCAGACTGGGAACGGTTGACCGTCTAGCTGGTGTCCATAGTACCACTTATCCTTGTACGAGCTTCTATCGCTGCTCCCCACCCTGTCGCTGACTCTTCTTTCATTTAATTTCGACTGTCTGGATCGCCTACTCGCCTGAGACTAGAGTCACACGCTGTCTAGGGTAGCGTTAGTCTGCCTTTTTTGCGTCTTATTATCCGAGTAGCCTCACAGATGCCACGTGTGTAGGTCACTCGGCTGACGCCTGTGTCTGTCGGGTCACAAAGTACACGGAGCAGGACGGTTGCAGGTCGTCTCTGTGCCCGTTTTTTCCGCCAGCCACTTGCTTACCGAGTGGTGCTTTCCTGTTTCGTCTGATCGTCTTCACCCCCCCCCCCCATTCCCTCCCCTCGTGCGGTCGCGTCCAAATGTCCTGACACGTTCGTTGTGAGGGGTTGGCAGTTTTGATGGGGGTGCGTACATGCGTGCGTGCGCGCATGCGCGCGCGTCGGTCTCGACGACCGACCAACAACGCAGCGCCTATCCAGATGCAGCGCCTAAACAACCTTCAGGCATCAGGGTTCTGTCTGAAGGCCATGATGTGTTGTTGTCGTCTGGCTTCGCGTCCCTCCGCCCATGTCTGGAGGTTATTATTCGACCAATCAGATCGCATGTATATCGCCGCACGTCCTCCTTCTGTATAAAAGCAGTTCCAAGATCATACGGCCTCTCATCTTTCGATTCGTGCGCGTGGGCCGGTCCACGGGGTAAGTACGAATTTTGCCTCGTACGTTACTATATATGATTGTAATCACTCCTTAGGCAATTTCGTTTGGGGGGGGATAAATAACAGTTTATCATGAATACCTCCGTGGCAATAAATTTGCGTTGCAGAGACCTTTCGTAGTGAATTTCGTTCAGTAGTTTGTCTCGCCTTCTGTCACACATTTGACGGGCTGCGTGCAGTGATATCTAGTGTGTTTTGGACGCTCCATTCGGCCAGACAGGTTATAATGCGCTGGGAGGCTGCCAGCCGCCGGGGCTAGACTTTGGCCACACTACCACAAGGGCTCCTTTATGTGATTTCTATTGCAGCTTTTCTCTCTCTCACACACACACACACGCATAGTGGAGGAGAGATTCGATACGCCCCTTCTGCACGTCTAGGCATCAGAACTTGTGTGACACCCGAATTTGTCTCGCCTCGGGAACTTCCGTTCATGGTGGATAAAAATGAGTACGTAAAAGAGATAGCAAACAATACACGGTGACCGGAAGCTGCAACTGTCGGCGTCATAAACGATGTTCTGTGCATGAGTCGCAAAATTTGCGCCAGATTTTCTTCCTTAAAAATGGTGCTGGCGTCGTTTGCAAATGCCGTCAGCATTATAGTTGAAATAAATAAAGAGTGATTAATACCAGCCCATGTACCTATAAACAGTGCACGTGTACATGGCTCAATTTAAGAAACCCGCCATTGTAACGTGACTGAGGATTGCTTGAGCGATGGTGGGTGAAACTTTTGATGGCTATTGCCAGTAAATTTAGGGTGTGTGGTGGGTTCAATCAAGCCTTGGCGGTATTATCGCTCTCTGTGTCTGTTTTGCATTTCTCGGCACAGGGCCATCTCGTATGTGCACCCTCCGGCTCACACCATCCCCTTCCTTGCGGCTTCAGCCTCCATGCTGGCCGTCGTGCTGACCTACCCAATGGCCCTGATCCGCTCCAAGATGCAGGCCTCCTTCTACTGGAAACATCCCCTCTGTGTCGGCGGAAACCCGCACCCCAAGCTCACCCTGCCCAGTCTGCTGTCGGCCATTTGGCGCGACGACGGTGTCATCGGCCTCTACCGGGGGATGGGCGCCAATCTGATCAAGGTTCTGCCCGCTACTGCTATCAGCATGCTCACCTATGAGTCCATCCGGCGGAAGTGTAACATTGGTCCAATGGGCTCCGGATAGAGGTGGTCACTCCCGGCCCCATGCTCCTCGATTCTTTGCTATTTTACTTTTATGCACACACGAAGATATCAGCTGTATCGGACGACAACAAATACAACAACATTTTATTAGTTACTGTTCAAAGCTCCAGGTGGATGAATGGACCCCCGGTGTGTCCCACCTGTGTAAAAGCGACCATTCCTTACTACTGTTAGCTCTATTGAATTCTGAACCGCCCCACTCCCTGCCACCTGTTTTTTTCTCTCCATTCCATCGAGCTGTACTCACGACGTGCGTATTCTTTGTAATCAGTTTTGAATGGAGGGAGAGGCAGTCTCCTGCTCTTTGTAATAACCTAAGCAACATTCAGATACATAAAGTTTTCTACCTCTGGCAAGAGCATTTACGAGTCTCCTTTCCGTGGGATGGAGGTGCTTTGGGGTGGTGTAGTCACCATTACAGCTGTTGGGACAGTGAACTTGGGGGCAGAATGGCTACTGGGGAAATAAAACCTAAACCTGGACAACCTCCCAGGATCGTGTGAGTTATCATGGCCACATCCGACAGCTTCTCCTCGTTTTTTTTTCCTATTTACATGGCCAGCCTGGTATCATCATTTTAAAAAGACTAGGAATACTTGAGAAATCGTTTCTGACCTGCTTGCCATCATCAGGTAGTCCAACCGCGGGTGTTCCCGTTTTGACCGGCGGGGCTCTTGTCCCCTCCCCCAAACGGGAGGGGGGCCATCTGGGTGGGTTCTAGACCAAAATTGCTAAACCAAAGAGGCTGCAGAAGTTATGTCGTCTGGTCAGACGACAAATCCCGTTTGTGTTTGCCCAGGCTGCTTTGAGTGCGTCGGGATGACGGTTTCCGGTACCCCACACTAACTGCAGTCGCAGAAAATCAATAAACGCCTAATGTCTCCACCAGCAATCCTTGCACTCGTATCTGCGCGAAAAATTGTACATTATACACATTTGATCAATTTCTGAGGATCGAAAGCATCATTATTTCTTTGGGCGCGTCCTCACAACAGTGAAACTCGTTGGTAGGCCCCACCTACTGCGACTTTAAAATAAGTTCTCGGGTAGGAGAAGATAGATACCATTCGAGGGAGCATTGTATTCTGTACAGAATGAATGGACAAAAGAGTTAGATTCGTTTGACTCAATCGTGAAAAATTAGGTGGCCTCGGTGGGATTCGATCCCACACCAGCGAGGGGATGGCTTTAGTACAGAGATTACTCTAACCATCTGAGCTACGAGGCCCCCACCACGAGCTGTGAGTTTAATCACACACGGGTCAGTGAATATTGCGGGCAAAGACAAGGGAGACTGGAATGACAATTTCTGGCTTATAAGGCATCGTCAGCCCGTCATACCCAAACCCAGATGGCGCACCACTCTAGGATCAAACCCGCGCCCCTTTGATCAGAAGTCTAACGCTCTAACCAATGAGCCACGGGCTCGTTGTCTTGCCGGTTTAGATCGTAGCTCAGTTGACTATTATTTTGGCTGTTCTAAAGGCTTCCCCTTGCTGGTGTGGGTTCGAATCCACCGAGACTGCCGAGTTTTCTGGAAGTGGGACAAACGAATTATTAAAATCCGCCAAAATCCCCTACCGAAACCCTTGGATATGGTCAGCGGCGGGATGCCAGGCGTGCAACAGCCTTTCTAAGTGAGAGCGCATGCAAGATCAGCCTTGGAGTTGATTGGTCGGTTTGCATGACTGTGATTGGTTAGATTCCATAAAGAGCCTTGCCATCTCAGTGATTGGCCAGACGCGACAACAAGATATAGAGATCCTCGTAGTGTCAGACAAAGGAGCTGCCGTTGGTGCGTACGTACAAGCAGGCACCAAACGGCCACGCAGTGTCACCGCGGCTGCTCCCGCAGAGCGATTGCATGTGGCCAAGCATTATCAGAGACAAGACTCGGTCAGTGGAGTTCGAGACGAAACCAGGGCCAGGTTGTCAGACCAGTTTACTGATTCTTCTGCAAAGTGGTAAAAACGCTGGCCCGGAAGGATAGCTTGGGGGGCGGCAGACTCGAACCGAGCACCTCGGTCAGTCGTAGCCGTGGCTAGGGTACCGAAGATGGTGACCCAACGACTGAAGAAAGGCTTAACAGTGCTCTCCGCCTCCGGGTACCGGTCGATCCACGCAAGGGGGTGATTGTAGCCGCTGGTTAAAGGCAATGGTTGTATGACATGCGACTGGCTGGGGAAGGTACCCGGTGGAGATTTTTTGGAGCCGCATCTTCTGACGCTTACTCACATCGTCCGCCTTACGCTCCTGTTGGGACCACTCGGGCCTTGGTCCTAGCCTTGCGAGTGCTAGAAACCAATCAACGTGCGTTATTTCACTGATTGGCTGCAGGCGACAAATGACGCCCTGGGGTCAAGTAATCACAACAACGGACACGCACTACAACAGGCCTTCACGGACAGCCAGCGGCAAATGCATGCAGGGCCCCTTTTAAGCTCTCTTCACTCAGTAAAAGCTTGTTCCGCCTAATCTGTCCTGTCTGACGTCTGATTTGGGACAATTTCGTGCTGTCGACCTTTTTTATGTCGGCCAAGTTTATCTGTCCATAATACTAGCCGTCGTGCGGCTGCCAGCGGGGCTCAATCGTGAGCCCAAAAAGCAGAACTGGACCAGTGATTTCCGTCAGCAATCGGTGAGTGTTCCTCAACGAATGACGCCTGGAGGTTGATAGAGGGGAATCCGAAATTTCTTCTAACTTCGAGGGCAGAGGCCGCAAGCTTTCAGAGTCAACATGGTGGCCAGGAAATTCAAGAGGAGACATGCCAGGGACGCATTTGGATGAGTTGATGATAACGCCGTAGCACTTGAGGCGATCAAAGGCCAAGTTGCTATGCCTACTGCTTTCTTCAGCCGTCTAAGTAGCCACTAAGAGCTCGTCGATGTAGGCGTACACAAATGGCAGGCCGCGCAAGACATGGTCGATGAAACTTTGGAACGTGTGGACGGCACTGTGAAGGCCGAAGGCAATGCGGATAGATTTGAAGTGACCAAATGGAGTACTGACGGTAGTTGTGGCAACAGGTATCTGGTGCAAGACGCGCACAAGTTCAATCTTCGAGAAAACCACTTTGTGGAAAAAGGGTCCTGCACAATCCTAAAGACGATAAACTAGTTACGATCGGGAATGCTTGTATTGTTCAGGGCGGGGTGGTCGCCACAGGGTCTCTAGAAGCCTGATGTCGTCTTGGGCACCATGCGCTGGGGAGACGGTCGCATGATCCCCAGTTGCACCGTGTGCTCAAAGCCTGCAGACTGGATGCCGCCATTCATCCAATCCGGTACGAGTATGGTGCGCAACGTCGGGTTGGAACTCGACACTGCGCGCCTGGTTGTTGATGATGTTTGACGCTGGAGGAGAAGCTTCCCATAAGTAGCAGGAAGTTGAAAATGGAGATGTGGTGGTCTGATCCCACGATCGGTGCCGCCACCGCTGACTCATAATACCTTCGCCTGCTAAAAACTTGCATACCCGGGCCTGTCTCACCCTCTTGGTCGGCTAGCTACTGGCATGCCCCGCATTGTCCTTTTGTCAACCTTACGCTCCTAGCCGCTTCGCTGCCGGAGCCGCGCGAGTCTTGGCCGTAGCCTCTCGAGAACTTGTAGCCAATCAAACTAAACCAGTTCACTGATAGGTTGCAGACGACAGAGGGCACACGGTTTGGCTCAGGGAATCTCAACACTGACAACAACTACAACTGGCCTAACAAGACCGCTAGCGGCAACTGCGTACAGCAACCCTTGTAAGCTTTGCCTCAGTAAAAGCTCGTCCTACCTGATCCGTCTTCCCTGACTTCTGCGTTGGGAAACCTTCGTGTTGTCGATCTTACGACTTCGACAGAGTCAACCCATGAGCATATAGGCCAGTAGTGCGATCGAGTTGTCGGGTATTCTGACTAATCTACAAGGAGGATCCGGTGGCAGCAAAATAGGTGGGTCCCAATTTAAAAGCTATTGGTTTTTGCTACTCAAACGCTTACAGTAGGTTGTCTTGTAAAGCTAAAGTTCCCCGGGCTAATCGTGGGACAATGGGTCGATGGGGACAATTATTTACAGAGCTTTCAATGGGGACAATTATTTACCGAGCTTTCATTTCATTGGATGCCTACCATTTCTTTTTCATTTTGCGCGGGTTATTTCCCCTCATTTAAACTTTTATGTTTATTGATAAATTTCGGTTAGTAATTTACTTTCACCGTTTTTCGTGCTTTTTTTATTATTCTATTGCTCCACCCATAAAACCTCCATTACCAGTGTTCCCATAAGACAGGCTCTCAGGTTTAATCATTTAATATGTGACCCGCCTATTGTGCTCCCACCGGGAGATCCGACACGACTAGAAGATCCGAGAAGAAGACAGACGTAAGACAGGCCCTACCCATAAAACCCCCATTACCAGGGTTCCCGTAAGACAGGCTCTCGGGTTTAATCATTGAATCTGGGACCCACCTATTGTGCTCCCACCGGAGATCCGACACGTTTAGAAGATCCGAGACGAAGATTGCATTGGGAACATGGAAAATCACGAAGATCCAAGGGAATGACCGACGAAGGTGGCCAAACGTGGGAATAGGGTGGCAGCTTGGAGATGTAGACCAGGGATTGGGCAGCTGCAATCGACTGGAGTGGGAGGAATCACGCTGATGTAGATGACGGTGTTGCCAAGGGAACATCTACGAGTCCGGCTGTTGCGCCCTAAGCCGCAGGCGCCAAGGCGAATTGTAGCACCTATCTTTGGGCTGACCTGTTGTGCCCGTAGGATCGACTCCAAAGTGAAGATGTCCTACACACGATGTCCTACGACGTAAGCGACCAATGCTGTCACTTAAGGAAAGAAAGCTGCCCACCAGAACAGATTTAAAATGTTGCTGACATTTCAAAGACTTCGGTCAGCTCTCGATTCCCAAAGTATGGCCAGTTTCTGCAATGTGAATTGCAAGCTGTGGGTTTCGACCCAGCCTCCGAGTTGCCGGTTGGCAGTCATATAGGCGAGTATGCAATTTTCGTTGAGTATACTTGACGTAGTTTCAGTCCCATTCATTGCAATACATTTGTTATAAAACTGCCGAGGTTTCAGTGGAGGGCAATCTGTCCATAGGTTGCTTCACATGGTGATTCATTTTTACTTAGGATCCTGGTGCTATGCCTACTCAGATACGTCGCAGCAGTCGGGAGACAACCTCAGAGACTTCATTTATATGGGAAATGACCTTCCAGATTTCGGGTTCTTGCTCTCTTGACCATCTTCCCTCCACCCAACACTTGCTTTAGATGTTAATTAGCTCAGAGAAGGTCATGAAGGTATCGCGTTCTGCTCTTTTTTTCAGCCGACACGCATTTCAACTCTTTGTAAGAGTCCGGAAGCAGTTACATTTGTAAATCAGAGCTTGATTGCTGTTGAATTTTAGTATTTGCCTTGTGTTGGTTGCAGTTGCCCTATTGCACACCACCGTATTTTCATGGGGCAGAGAGTTTACAGGCTGCACCACAATCAGTCACGGCATGCGTTCTCAACAGGCATATTTCAGTTGAAGTGCATGCACCCGAACATTGTCCGCCTGCGGCCAATCGGTGTAGAGAGCAATATTACTGGGTGTCATGGTGTTATAAACCGGCTAGTTGGATTCAGGCGTGCTATTCGGACCGAAGGCGACACGGTCAACTACGGAGTTGAGGACCATTACAGCTAAATTCCTGCAAAGTTACCGATGTCACCAGCTTTAAGTATCGGAGTTGAAACAACTCTGACTTGGCTAGAGAAGTCTGGTATATGACTATGTCCACCGAAGCAGCCATGGAGCGATTCTACGGCCTCACACAAACTACAGGTCCTCCAACGACCAACTGTCTCACTCCGAGGCACGCCCACACACGGACTCGATACTGATTATTCTAGAAGCTGGGGATTCCTGTCCTTGACAAAATAATGGCGGTCACAGTCGGACTGAATGAGAACCTGTTGTCATTCGATGTCCCCTTACTCTTGACAGCCATACCGCAATCTCTCGCGGTCGAAGAGATCAGGGTCATATATATGACGGTTAGACTTGCGCGTGAACTAGTTAATGTTGAGGCGGACTTGCGCAACACCTACTGCACGCGCCACGTTTTTCCAACACTCTGCTCCGATATCAAAACGGTTGCAGCAGTATCCACTGCAAATGTGTGTTTATTGTATTATTTGTGCGTTCTCGTAAAAAAATTAATGCTGCGTTAAAATTTGTTATTTGTTCAATTAACTCAGGGATAGGACTTCCATATCAATCAGTTCCCGCCAAAACACACCGAACAGTTCAGGATGAGCTACATTCAGTGCGACCACTGAAGCGGTCTGTTCGGTGAATTTTTTGGTCTCATTTTCAGTTTTCTTGCGTTTCCTCTCCTCCGCATCCGGGCCTACCGTTTCGCGATGCCAAAAAAGTGTTTTGTGATCATCGTGCACAATCACCACAAACCACTCGAGACAGGGCGTCAATTGAAAGAACTGATCCAGACAGGCCTCGTCGGGAAGCATTTGTTTGCTAAGCCCGATCGCTAGATATCGCACGCGGACGCCAGTAGGGAGAATCGAAGGATCAACCTCGTCACTCTTCGAATTCTTACTTGCTCTCATTTCCTCATCTTCCACCTCCTCATCCTCCTCCTCCTCCTCCACCTCCTCCTCCTTCTTCTTCTTCTTCATCTTCTGCCCCTTCTCCTCTTCATCATCATCATCATCCTCCTCCTCCTCCTCATCATCATCATCATCATCATCATCATCATCATCATCATCATCATCAACATTATCATTCTCCTCATAATCATCATCATCATCATCATCATCATCATCATCATCATCATCATCATCATCATCATCATCATCATCATCAGCAGCAGCAGCAGCAGCAGCAGCAGCAGCATCATCATCACCATTCTCAGTTTCGTACTGCAATTTGATAGTAGGAATACGTCGGATGCAGTTACTGCCGTGATAGAGCACTAATACATCTAGAAGCGGGGCTTCGGCATCAGCAAACGGAAGAGTTGGCAAAAACTGGGCTCCAAAACGCGTGCACACGAAGAGACGTAGAAGGTGTGCGCCAGACGTCCGTAATATCTCCTCCAAGTTGGCGGATCGAATAAAGTGCTTGCATTGTAGACGCAGAGATTGAAGGGCTGGGAATAGGCGAAGCAACAGTGCCAGACCGTAGACAGGCAGGGGTTCTGGCAGATGATAGCAGTGGATACCCAGTCCTGACTGATTTCCAATGCTCAACTCGCGGACACTGGGCAGGACGGGAGCCAACTCCGTATCCGCAGCCGCTTCAAGGACAGAACACAGACCCAGCGCTATCTCCGCGGAAATATCCAAGGCAGTGAGTGTTGAACCGACGAAAGAGGAGAGAAAAGGGATAACACTTTTGGCACATAGCTCTTGCAGGTCTTCTTCCATGCGACATACATCATAGTTCTGCACGAAGCAGGTTGAGAGGGTGAGGTGTCGGATAGCGGTAACCTGGAAACCCGCAGGTAGGGCAGCCGACTGCCGATGCACTGGGAAATGAATATGCGCATAGACCGGTGGGGCTGCTGGAAGGCCCACTCCGTGTAGTCCGACAATGTGCGGTGCGTCTGGTACCGCCTCGCCGTAAGTCTCCGTCTCGGAGATCGTCTCGTTCTGACTTTGGGCAATCCGCAGGCTTGGTGTGCAGGGTTTGCATGTAATCTGCCAGGGATCTGGCCGTGTTGACACGCTCAACTGGCAGCCCTTGAGCAATCGCTGATAGCGTTCTGCATGATTGCTGAAGTGCCCAAGCTGATCACAGATGAGGTCTGCTCGTTGTAAATGAGGCAGTACACACCCCCGAGGAGACCATTGGAGTACTTTCAGTAGTAAGAGTGAGTCCAAGGGCGTTTCGAGTTGCACCAACTCTGGGAACTCTGTCTGCCAGAAAAACCTTTGCACTTCACTTCTCTCCATGCGCAAGGCGTGATGACCTATCCTAAGCTGCCGCGTCAGAGATACCAAAGTTATGATGTCCATGTAGCAGTTTGTACACCAGTTGCCAACAAACTGTACCTCCACCCTCCGGACAGTTGCTGGCAAGCGAAAATGCAGCCTTGACAGCGCATGATCCCGGCAAGTCTGCGGGCAGTGAAAGAGAGTCAGTCGCAGTTCACAGAGGTCAGGAAACTTGGCACCCTCGTGCAGCTCCGGATATGGTTTAAACAGCTCCAAAAAGTCCCCAGTTCCGATGGCCTGTTGCGAAATGTCCAAAACGGAGATGTTGTAGAAGGGCTTCTCGTGCACATAGAAGGTGTGCTTCAGGGTGGCTAGTAGGCCACCAGACCAGGTTGGACAGCCATTGGCCAGGTGTAGATGTGTTTCGAGTTGTGCGTGAGAGAGGAGATAAATTAGATGCGTCCATTGTTGGCTCGTTGACTCAGAAACGAAAACCTCTTGGGGCGGTTCTATGGGCCAATTAGGGTTGGCAGACTTGAGGGCGTAGCGTTCGTGTACAGACAGGTGTTTATTGATACAAAATGCAACAATTTGATTAGGAACTTGTAGCAACTAAAACGAAAACAACAGTTTGTAGAAAGAGAGACTTCGCGTAATGTTAAGCAATTGAAAGCCTTATCTCCTCTTTTATCCTTTAAGATATCACTAAAAGCCAAAAATGTGAAAATGAAGAAAAAGGAGATAGTGCAACTGGTTGCCGTAGGGAACATTAGGATTTAAGGACGTGAGCGGACGACGGCCTAGAGAATATATCGTTTGCAGATCGCAACGTACATCTAATTAATAGGTGCACATTTACCCGCGGGGAACAGAAAACGAGCACCGTTGGTTTACTTTATCCGTTCTCCATATGCACTGACACTACTTACAATCCGCCAGTAGCGGTAATCCCTGCTACTGAAACCTGTCAACTTCGAAAAGTTAGTTGAGAAACGAACGACGCTATTATATTTTATCACTTACAAATATTGTATATCATAAAGAGATGCGAAGGTTCGGGTCCCAGCAGATGGCATGATAAAAGCAGAAGTTGGTTGGTGTACCCGAAACATTTTTGTATTATTCTGAGCTTTCAAACTCCCACAGGAGTACAGCGCCAGAGGTAGCAGCAGCAACAAAATGGTGACCTTTAAAGAGAGTAAAAAACAATCAATGATGACGGTCGCGAGTCTGGAGGTGGCTGCGCCCCAAACCGATGCATCGATTGCTTGAGTCCCCATCCATGGGTCAGACTTCATTCAATTCTCGGCTCGTCTTGTTTATGGTGTGGGGATTATCTTGACGGGCCGGGACCCGTTTCGTTGGTGTGGGCAGCAACTTGCGATAATTCGTCTCCCCGTCATACAGCCAAACTTATGTTCACGTATGCGCGATTCCTGCATGCGTTCCGTCTAGCCTGTATAAGTTCAAGGATAGTTTAGGCATGATATGCGATACACTACCCTAGATTGCCATCTGGAGTTTATTCGGTCTTTGAGTTCCATCCTCCTACTGCGCATGGTAAATTTGAGCCGGTGTGCACTGCAAACACCCAATCCGGCAACAATGTGCTCATACGCTTCTGATACGACCTTGATGTATGGCAGAGCAGGCCATATCCTTAGTGTTTCTGATTGGGTCCTCCAAGGCCGAACGCGTAGGCGTTGGCTTATAAACGCCTTCGGACAGCCAGTCCGCATAAACCGTTCACGGAGATATCATAGTCCAAAATGCATCTTAGTCGGAGGGACATTCTATCTCAGCAGTGCATTTTCCCTCTGTCCGTAAACAGGAAGTCTGCATCGAAAGTCTAGCAAGCCAGAGACGACGCGGTATATCACAGTTGACCCGGTCAGTAGCATCGTCCATCATTCGGAATGCAGATCTGTTTCGATGGATCTATCAGTCACTTTCCGTCTGTCACTTCGATTGGGGCAATCGCTCCTCGGACGGTAAAATAGCCCAATGCAGCCGCGAGAAGTGAAAATAGCGAATCGCTAACAACTAGATTGTCATTCTGCACAGCCTTTCCATAGCTGACACAGCTAGAGTTGCCGGGGCATTGTAACCCGTACCGGTAACTGCAAGGGTTTTGGATTACTTAATCGTTAAGTAGACCGCGCACGGGAATATCAGGCAACACGCAGTCACGTTAACAAAATTAAACATATATTTTTAGACGTTGTTGATAGGAATAGATAATTAACTTGACCAATTTGCTTTACTGACGATGTAGTCAGACGGAGGTCCTCCACTTCGGTAATGTTAGATTTCTTTGCCAACAAAGTCTGTGTCTTTATCGGTAAATTTCAAATTTTCCATCTTGAGTCTCATCTCTCCGAAGAAGAACATCGTTTTAACTTTTTGTCTGAAAGTCTTTGGTGTCTTCACTTAATGATTAGGAGATTGGAAACTGAAATCCCAGGGTAATTTAATTAAACACAATTGCTTTTCTAGCTGCATGTAGAAAAAGGCGCTTAGCTGTACAGTTTTCAGTTAGAAATGGAGCTATCTGAAACGTGCGCGCATAAAGCAGAGAATGGTAGCCATGGTATCCGGTTTACCTCATGAAATGTTAACGAAAATTTCGAAAGTTTTTTTTCCAATTGGAAAGGATTGCTTAGGTGGCGAAGCATTTTTCCAAGATCTTCCATTAAAGCCACGAAGCCGGCCGCCTGGAAGAATCAAACTCTGTAAAAATGATCCCTTTTATAGTATGAATTTTGCTTTCTAATAATTTATACAATATAGCATATTTTATATAAAACTTGAATAACTATTCTTTTTTTTGAAGAAAGTGTAAATTGCTGTTAATTAGCTTTGTAACTGTTGTGTTTTTATGAAGGTAAAATATTATTTCATACGAATTCTATCTGTCCGTTTTTAAATGCAGCGTATGAAATATACCACGTGGTCCACATTAATTGCGACGTCTTTTTAGGGACATAGAGAAATGAGTTATTTTTTCAGACGGAGAGTATGCAGCATGTGGTTAGGGTGAAGGGGATGCTAGTTAGGGTAGCATTAGTTAGCTCCATTTGTCTCGTGCAGGTGGTGAATTCTCCTGTGGCCGCCTCTAACTGGTACCTAACTCTCACCTGGGGCTCCTCGAAGCTGGGTTCTGACCAGCGGCCACACCCCAGGCAACTGCCACGACCGGCGGTCTAAACCAGATGAGGGTCTCCAGTGTTGCGTGTGTCTCTACAACCTGTACGTCTGATCCCTTCCCCCCCCCATTTCCCTCCTCACTGCCCTTGCCGCCTCTCCCCTACTACCCCTCTCATCCCTCCTCTCCTTCCCCACCTCCCTCCCCCCTCATCCTTTCCTCCTTCCCCACGGTCGAAAAGTCCTACGGCGAGGGTGACACGCAATCACGTAGGCGACCCAGGAGAATCAGTCGTTCTCTCACTAATCCAAATCGCGACCCATAGTGGAGTTCGGTAGCCGCCTTGGATGACTCAGCAGCTCTATTTAGGGACCGTACTGCTTACCCCTCACGGGGTAGGGGGCTAGAAAATATGCCTTTAACAAATGCTGGGTTTCACGAAAGCTGCAGTGGACTGTGGCTCGCAGACTGCAATATCATGAGGTCGAAAAATTCTAAACAATACCAACAACAGCCCCTCTTCCAATCCCCCAACGTATCCTCCGGGGTACCCTCCGGGCTGATCAGGTGAGTCCGCTCACGCTAGCAGCCTGGAATGTGAGACCCGTTTAAGACAAGCCCAGGAGCAACCAACCGGAACGGAGGACAGCGATAGTCGCTCGGGAACTGGCCCGATACAAGGCAGCTATTGCTGATCTCAACGAGACACGATTCACTGAACAGGATCAACTGGAGGAACGACATCGTGGGACGACTGCTCTGTCTGCCGCAGGGCATCAATGATCGCGTGATCAGCCACCGCCGGCCTCTTCGAAAAGACATGTTCGCCAACATCGTCAGCGCCTACGCCCACCCCCAATGATGGGCTCCAACGAGAGAAAGAACAAATTCGACGAGGATCTTCACGCCCTCCTAGCGACCGTGCAGAAGGCGGATAAGTCAATTGGCCTTGGTGATTGGAACGCCCGCATCGGGACAGATCATGCCACGTGAAGAGGAATGCTAGGTTCTCATGGTCTCACTGGTTTCAAGGAAAATGGTCTTCTTTTTCTACGAACCTGTGCTGAGCCCCACCTGATCCTGACCAAGACCTTATTTTGCCTCTGCAGAAGGCGACTTGGATTATGTCCTCGTTCGGAGGCGTGACCAGAAGGACATGCTGATGACAAAGGCGATTCCCGGTGCCGACGGCTGGACGGATCAGCGTCTCGTCATATCCAAGATGAGAATTGGTCTGAAACCACGTAAGAGACCCCTAGTTAAGCGACCGCCAGGTAAGTTTACTACTGTTTTTTTTGAATGTGCCTGCTCACCAATTCCATTTCAGCAGCGAACTGGCAAACAGGCTAGCCCATCTTCACGTCGCCGACGAGGACGCCTCCGTGGAAAACCGCTGGTGCCAACTGAGCGATACATTCCAATCCACCGCTCTGGATTTCGTCGGTCATGCACTTCATCAACACCAGGACTGGTTCGATCACAACTCAGCCATCAACACTCTGTTCACCGAGAAGAACCGGTTGCACAAAGCTTACGTCGACCACCCTACCGCTGCAAAAAAAGATAGTCTTCTACCGAAGTCGCCGCCTTGTACAGCCAAAGCTGCTGGAGATACAGGATGCCTGGGTGCCCCGCAAAACCGAGGAGATCCAAGGGTACGCGGACTAAGGCGGTCTACGAACCTCCCGTCAAAGGAGCCGCCCCTCTTCTCAGTGCTGACGTAACTACTCTGCTCACAGAGAAGTCGCAAATCCTGAAGCGCTGGGCGGAACACTTTGATGCGTTCTTATCCAGCCCTCCAACATTTCCGACGCCGCCATCGACCGATTGCCTGACGTGAAAACCAACGCCGACCTCGATCTGCTGCCCTCTCCCCAAAAAACCATCAGGGCCGTGCAACAACTCTCCAATGGAAAAGTATCTGGATCAGACGCGATCCCTGCTGAGACTTCCAAGCATGGCGGCCCCCAGATGATGGCCCAGCTTATAGCGCTCCTCCAGGCAGTGGGGCGCCAAGGACAGGTCTCTCAGGATTTCAAAGATGTCACGAACCGCCAACTAAGCGACAACCACAAGGGAATCTTGCTGCTCAATATCGCCGGGAAGATCTTCGCCATGTCTTTCTCAATCGTCTGAACGGTCACCTAGAGCAGTGTCTGCACTCAGAAAGCCAATGTGGCTTCCAAAGACACTGCGGAACAATTGACATGATTTTCACAGCTCGCCAGCTACGAGAGAAGTGCCAGGAGATGCGAAACCCCTCTTCATTACCTTCGTGCATCTGACGAAAGCCTTTGACACGGTGAATCGCGACGGACTGTGGAAAGTCATGCAGAAGTTCGGCTGTTCCGAGTGGTTCACGCACGTGGTACGTCAGCTTCATGACGGAATGACGGCGCTTGGCACTGACCACGGGACGGTATCCGAAGCATTTGCAGTAACCAACGGAGTAAAGCAAGGCTGCGTACTGGCCCCCACCCTCTTCAGTCTCACGTTCTCTGCTATGTTGATGGACGCCTACCATGATGAGCACCCTGGGATCCACATCGCCTACAGAACTGACGGGCATCTGCTCAAAAGTCGGAATGTGAAGACCCCTAAGCCTTTGGAAACATGCAGAACGTGGTCTGGAATCGACACGTTCTCCACCTTAGCACCAAACTCAGGATGTACCAAGCTGTCATATTGCCGATGCTGCTGTATGGAGAAGAGACTTTGACGATCTACCAGAATCAAGCGCGGCAGCTTAACCACTCCCACCTCAGATGCCTCTGAGATGGAAAGGTGCGGGAGCGAACTGCAAATGCGCTGGAGTGGCCATCTTGTGAGGATGGATGAGGACCGACTACGCAAAAGACTCTTCTATGGAGATTTCGCCATGGGTTCTTGTCGACAACAGGCTGAAGTACGACGCTACAAGTACACTCTGAAGACTTTCCTAAACCAACTGCAGATCAGCCCGGCAAACTGGGAGGACCTCACCCGGAACCGAGCGGCCTGGAGGAGGACAGTGAAGGTAGGGGCAGAAATCTACAAAGCCAACCAGATCGTCGCCGCCGAGGCCAAAAGGGTGGCACGACAGTCATCAGCGACCCGGATCAACACCGCGAATGCCCAAGCCGTTCCAATATGCCCATGATGTCAATGCACCTTCCGCGCGCGAATCGGCTTGGTCTGGCACCTTCGGACGCAATGCAACAATGCGACAAATTCAGTTCTGCGTCCAATGCCGCCAACATTCCGCTGGACCCCCCAAGGTCACTCCTGGGACCAATTCCCCCACTTCCATCATCATAGAGACCACATCCCAATACTTAACATCTGTTACCTCCACCACCACTGCAACCACCATCATCACCACCAGTGATGGGGGCTCGGTTATAAATTGTCCTCGTTGCGGCCGCACCTCCATCTGATGCTTTGGCCTGGTCGGTCACTTGCGAATCCGTCGCACAGAGACTGGTTAACCAGTGCCTGGAGCACCAATCCGCAGCAGAGATCGCTCCATCCATGGCCCTCACTGCCCTCGCGTATTCACTCACCACATGGGCCTATTCGGTCACATGCGCATCCACGACAGTGGAATTGACCGGATTATCAACAACACCGATACCGCAGGCACACTATGCACTCCTGCAAATCTCACCTCCACTGCCACCCCAACCACCACGAGCGACGACCCCCCAGCCCCTTCCGATTTCTTCTGCCCACACTGCGCTCACAACTTCAACTCACGCATTGGCCTGGTCGGTCACCTGCGAACCCATCGCACGGAGGCTGGTGAACCAGTGCCTGGGGCTCCGACATACAGTCGCCGCGCCCGCCTCCACTGCCCTCACTGCTCCCGCACATTAACACACCGCATGGGCCTATTCGGACACATGCGCCTCCACGACAATCTGCGGTGAACCACCGGAGGCTGAGCCACATCGGCGCACATCATCTACACTTATACTTAGACAACACCATCACAATCATCATAATGTACCTGATAAAATCCCGGTGTCCTAGAAACCGTGGCTTGGAACGCTGCCAATCTGACGCTTACACCAGACCACGCCGTCGGCCCAGTGTATGTGCTGTGTGTGTCGAGTGGCTGACTAGTGGACTGGGAGTCAGACGGCGATGGCTCCTCCATATATCCTAAAGAATTAAATTCTTGTGTGTGCGTTATGGGGACAGGTCGAGCTGTTGCGCGCGAATATGGGTACGCCGACCCGTCAGCCAATGCGCCCACTCCCACATGAGACATTTGACCGGCTCGGATGGTGGTCTGATTGTGGGGGTGGGGGAGAGAGTGAGGTCAACAGCTCAGCGCATTTTCCTCACTATAAAAAATCTGACGCGCTTGAAACTATCATGGTACGTTAGATGTCGTGGCTTGGAAGGTTGCCAACTGACGGGATAACTCGGACCGCGTGGTCAGCCCAATGTGGGTTTTGTGTGGAGTGGCTGACTGGCGGACTGAGAGTCAGGCTGCGATGGCTCCTTTTTAATGTGGCCTTTATGGCACTCACACTTCGTGGGACTCAATTGGGATCCAAGCCGTCCCTCACTTGTGTCATTGTGTTCTTGTTTGATGTTGGACCACAGCACTTAGGCCGGCGCCCTCTCCCATCTCCGGCCATCTTGAATTTGTCTTGACAACGGGTCCAGGGGGGATAGTGGAACAGAGAGTGAGGTCGATGCAATGAAAGTCTACTCTAACAATAATCCAGCGCGAATCGACGTCCCTGCAGAGCATACGGTTGACATCGTCGAACACGACGATCCAACTATCGTTCGTGTTTGCTGTTTGTTTGTGAGCCCCCAAAACGGGCCCCGTGTTAGACACGCTGGAATAACAAGGGATCCAAATTAGGGTGTGGCAGGCGTCATTATTAACTGGGATGAGTTCCCATAACAGACATAACGACAGCCGTTGATTAAGCATTCTAAGCCTCCACCGCTCTATTTTAGAAGCCGAACTTCCATGTTATCTGCCTGTCATCAGCTACAAGATGTATGATTGGGTGATCTCGCGGCTTATCACGTTGGCAAACTCAACGAACTCCCAGGTACAACCCAGCAGTCCGGTAAAAAAGGGCCCCTAAAAGGGCCGCTTGGCCAAATCAGGGTGTGGCAAGCGTTATAATTCTGGTATGCGGTCCATGGGGGGTGCGCGGGCCCAACTTGGGCCCACGTAAGTGCAGGCTCATGCCGCACTACCCAATGTTGCCATTTACGGTTATGGTGGATATGATTCTTCTGCGCCCGACCCCGCCTCCGGTCTTCTTGACAATGTCTTCACACAGGGCACTGGTGGGTACGGGAAGAGAGAGTGCGGTAGATGCTGTGCAAGTCTGCTAACACCTAAACCTAATTTGCGCGCAAGTCACCGTGCTGTAGTGCATTCAGTGGCCATCGTTTAAAATTTACCGTCAAAATGCGCATTGTGACACATAAAATTTCTGAAATTTTCAACAAAGATCACTGCTGTGGGTATATTTTAAGATGATGAACAAGGTCTCTGTGGCAAGACACACCTGATCGGCTGGAATTAAAAAAAACCTTTAAAAACACATGACGTGTTAAAAAACAGGTACTATACCGCTTTTCTAAAAGAAACTGTTTAATGACTATCGCCTTTTGCGCTCACGCTCAAAGTTTCAGGCAAATCGCGTGTACTGAACTATTCTCGTAATTCTTTCTGCGAATATTTCTTTCATGCCCCTGTGCTAACCTCCAGGAAGAGTACCTTTTCACGAGCGCTTACCCTTAAAATAAAATTAAATGACTCTAAATACAACGATAACCTTAACC
Organism: Schistocephalus solidus; assembly: GCA_017591395.1. NCBI lineage: Eukaryota > Metazoa > Platyhelminthes > Cestoda > Diphyllobothriidea > Diphyllobothriidae > Schistocephalus > Schistocephalus solidus. Next base: position 62,375 of record WEDG01002419.1, on the reverse strand, counting down.
TTATCCCTAAACCTAAACATAACCCAAGAACTAACCTAGTCGCGTGATTGCCGGGGCCAAACAATGAATCCGTCGGCAACGATAGGATATGTGGCCCTACTCAGAAAACGGGCAGCAAGGATTGTAGTAGCGCCGGAATGTTGAGCATATGGATTTTACGGGTGGGGTAAACAAAACTACGATATAGGTGGTTTCAAGAAGCAAAAATAAAATTACCTTTAAGGCACCCTGTTTTCCCTCTAAAATTACCCCCTAACTATTACTCAACTCCCGCGAGTGATATTTTGATAGATAATTTTTATTTGTGTGTTTTCCGCAATATCAAAGGAGCTGGCATGTACACGATAGTTCGACCGTCAATTTCGAGGAGGTCCACCGTGCGCTCCACAGCAGGGTGGTGCAGGGACGGTAACTTGCGCGGGATTTAGTTTAAAGTGATAGTAGACTTGCGCTGCATCTAAAGCACTCTCTCCTCCTCCCCTACCTATGCCCGGTGTCAAGACAGAGTCAAGAAGACCGGAGATGGGAGAGGGTGCAGGTGGCTGGCAGACAAACGCCAGCACTCAATTTTAAAAACTAGTAATTAGCGGCTGTAAAAGGGTGGAACATACAAAAAGCTAGAGCATTGGTTAGATGTTTCAAGCAAATTGATATGCCTAAGCTTGACCATAAGCCCTGACACCTCAGCCTAACCGTAAGCATAGCCCTAAACTTAACGTCAAACCCCAAACCTTAATGACCTCTGACCGTAAGCCGAACGCTAACCCTCATGGCAGCACTAAAGGTAGGCCTGACGGGGCATGAGTGAAAGGAAATCAGAAATAAGTTAAGCCTACTCAAATAACATAAATAGGTATTTCTTAGAAGGAAAGGCTAGGTGGGGCTACATATCCTATGTTTACAAGAAATCCTTAAAATCCTTCAAATAAAAACCAACTATCATTGTATTATCGCATGGGCCGAAAGGGCATAATCCTAGACGTAAAAGCATGTGATCCCGATCATTCTGCCTATCATTTTGCACAACAGGACATGGGGAGTGAAGTATGAACATTATGACCTTCTGTTACAAGAGTTGCATCATGAGTTTCCGCGCACGCTCTACAGGCTGCTGTGCACTTGCTTCAGATGTTTCTTCTTCATTAAGCGAATGAGAGCACACCCCCATGGAGTTGGGTGGGTAGGTAGGTACGCAAATTTTACTCCATCGAAGCCGGGCTGCGTATTTATCTTGGGCACACAGCACAAGCTGGTATAACTAAACACTAAAGTGGAATTTTGCTTTCAAGGAGGGTGCTACTCTCCAACCAATCGTATCGCTCAAAGGCACTCCAACGTGTGGACTGGCAGAGTGGCTGTTTTGGCGCCTCAAATTTCTGACAGCCGATTCGGACACCACAGTCAGCTCCTCAGCACAATTGTTGGAGAAACTTAAAGGGGTAAGCCCCCTGCCAAGCGACGCCATGGTGTCTTTTGATGTCGCGGCGCTTTTTACTTCTATTCCGCAGGATCTGGCAGTCGAAACCGTTGAACTACTCCTACGAAGCAAATACGATGAAACCGAGAATCGCCTCGGACACGCCTTCAGCTCCTTCAGCTCCTGAAATTATGTCTCAGGACGTACTTCACGTTTGACGGCACAATCTACGAGCAGGTGAAGTAAACACCAATAAGCTCGCCAATCTCCGGACTGATAGTCGAGGCGGTCCTACAACGGTTGGAGTCGCTGGTCTTCCAACACCACAGACCGAAATTCTGGGCTAAGTATATGGATGACACTTTCGGTGTCATCGAACGGGATCAGGTGCTCACGTTCAAAGAACGTTTCAACAGCGTCTTCCCGGAAATACAATTTACGATGGAGGAGGAAGAAAACAACTAGCTGGCCTTTCTCGACGTCCTCATCTCTTGCAAAGATCGTAGTGGCCTGAAGACCAAAGTGTTCAGGAAAGCGAAACATACGATGTAAGTCCTGAACTTTAACAGCAACCACCCAATTAGCGACAAACGCAGTTGCGTAAGGACGCTATATCGGCATGTTGAGACGCACTGCAGTGAACCGGAAGAAAAAGCTGCCGAAATTACAATATCTTCGACGGGTGCTCAGAGAAAATGGCTACCCACGCAGCTTCGTCAACCGGTGCATGTGCAAACGGGACGAACGACAAAATCGCACGGAACGAAAATATTGGCGTGCGATTCCATGCATCAAAAACGTATCGTAGGCCGTCAGCCGCCTTCTCACGCCACTTGGAGTTGGAGTCGCACACAGACCGAAGGCCACCATTCGGCGTCAGGTAATGAGACCAAGGGACCTACAGCCGCCTCAAGAAACATCTGGAGTTGTTTATCGGATCTGGTGGAGTTGCGTGCAAAGCAGCTACGTCTGAGAAACCGGAAGACTGCTTCGGATGCGAATTTCCGGACACGCGGCAGCAGTGCGGCGAAATGGTGCCAATTCTCAAATCGCGGCTCATTCGGTGAGAACCGGCCACAAATGCAAGTTCAACGAAGCCGAAATTCTCGCAAGAGGTGATAGTCGCGTGAGCCGCGAGTTGCTTGAGTCATGGTTTACAGGCCCCCAGTCTATCAACCAATGCCTTGACCTACCCCACCCATATTCGTTGCTGAGACTCAGTTTGGCCGGAGCAATCGGCCACTCGGGGAGCACTCAGGCGAATGCATTTTCCAACGCTAGTGCCGGGGAGCCAGATAGTTGAGCAATCATCACGCCACCCGCCAACACGGTTAACGAAAGATCAGCGGATAACTACCCGCATGCCGGCCATCAAACATTTAGTGCACCAGAGCGAAGTTGTCATCGCTGCATGGGGAGCCGTTGATTGAAGTAGGCGTGCAGTAGCATAGCGACGGCATCCTATAAATATTGCTACTCCCTGTGTACGAATTACCCGTATCTGGTACTGTCTCTGATGATGGGTTCAAGTTGGAATCCGAAACGTCAAACGAATAAAGCTCTTGTCCCAGCGCTAGCATCTACTTCTTCTCAACTACTTCCTGGGAATCGCATTTTCGCTTGTACCGGTAATGAAGCAGGGTGTTGCTTTTGCCGTAACTCTGTCTCATGAAAATAAGGAACCCTGTAGTGAAAATGGTGTTAGGAGCGGCTGGGTGACAGTTCCTTTCCCAGCTTAATAGCGCCAATACGTATTTTTCAGCTAACCGGCGCTGGACTACTGGAGCGACCCGCGGAGGGGAAGCTATTCCACTTCAAGTCTCCCTGGGCCCACATACGCCTAAAGCTATGAACCACAAGTCAATCAACTCAATTTCGTGTGCCAGCACTTACTGATGACGAAAATTGTTTCGGCTAATGCAGCTGCCATGGCCTAAATCAAACCAAACGGTCACACAAGTAGCGGATAAAAGCTCCAACCTCTGCACGTTAAATCACACCCAAAGTGGCCTGGACTATAGGACTGACAGAAATCTGAGGACTTGCGGTGGGGCCGAAAATTGCACATCTTTAAATTAAAAATAGCAAAACAATCGTACAAACACGCGTTTGTTTAAATGGACCTGTAATATAAAGGCTGCGTGAAAAAGTAACCCTACGTCGAAATATACCAATAACATCTGAGAGTAAACATTGGCTCAGTTTTAAGTAACCTATGACAAGAAGGGTGACAAAATATTGAGTAAATAGGAGTAACCCTAGTCAGATAAATCAAATGCGTAGCGAACTGTATATTGAAAAAAAACATATTCGTATGTTACCAATCTCAACCAACCCTATATTTCTTGCCTGTCGATTATCCTGTTAAAAGAGAAATCCCAAAATTCCTCAGAACCATGAGATAATCGCAGCAATATATCTATAAGCCATAAGCCATTTTCTGCACGATAACATGCTGACGGCCAAATGATCATATTTACAGCCAGCTGTGCAAATGCCACTTGGACAAATACCCTTGATTAACCAGCAGGGGTTCTACAGGAGGAAGAAAGTAGTCGAACCAAAATAAAAATGAAATCATTCTTCCTTACCTCAGTCTCCGCCATCTTATGAGAAGAAACACGCCTAGTCCCTTGTGTGCGAGGCCGATTCCAAACTTCGCGTCACGTGGCAGCTGATTGGTTGTTTTCGTGCTTTTTGTCTCCACCCGGTTAGCTGTCATTCACTGATTGGTAGAGAACCGAAGAATGAGGAGCCAGGTCCAATCATGTCGTCTGAATTTTTGCGCAATCTTCGTGCTAATTGACAAACACGTCGTCGTCGTCGTCTTCGTGTTCTGGCATGTTCTAACTCTGGTTCCATCCAAAAGATTCAATAGGCGCTGTACAACAGAAAATAATGACTGAACGACTTAAATTTGCCTTCAGTATTATCTATGCAAATCCGCATTGCTGATTTTTCGGATGCAGAACCTAGAGTTGATTAAGGTGCGGTAAATGATCGATTGATGCGCGATGCTTGCCTTCTACGTGTACCAATCGCGAGCTCAGGTTATGCTTCGTTGTCTGCCGAAATTAAATGATTGTTAAAGTTCCAATGTAAATCGAAAAGGTAGTTCTTTCATTTTTTGCAGAAAATGTTTCACATATGTTTAGGGAAGCGACAAAACCGATCAAACGTCCACGTTTTCACTTTGACGTAACCTTAGGAAAAAGGTTAAGGCCGCATATATTAATAACCGAAGTATCTAATAAATGCGCTTTTTAAACGATTAACTCATTAAAAAACGTTTTTAATTTATCTTAGGCCTATTACTTGTCGATTTTTGTTGTGGACGTTGATTTTTTTTGGCGATGAGTTTTCATGTTCGGGTGAATCAAAAAATATGACGCAAAAGACCATCTCCATTAGAAAGAACACAGAACACAGAACAGGATCTAAAGTTATTGTCAATCAATTGAAAACAGTGTTAATCGTGAAATATTCACCAGTATTTCAATAAAGATCTGAAACTAATTGTAATCCAATGCTATAAAAACCTTTTAAAATGCACAAAATGGTATGCTTACGCTATCACCTGAAAATTCTATTTAAATTCATTTGTCACATTTAAGCAATTTTTCACGTATTCCGAATTTGTTTTTTTTTTTTGAAAATTGTAATTCGCAACAAAGTAATAATACTTTTGACATTTTTTAATGTTTTAAATTAACTTAAGGCATTTCATTATTCTTTCGAAGATTTTGTACATGCGTTCGGCACTTTGCATAAAGTAGGTTCTCTACTGTAAGTGTTATGCATTTTTGTCATTGATTTTTGAAACCGTTATAAATTCGAATGTATTTGATGGAAAAAAATACAGAAAATATTCCTTTTTGTACGCATTTGGTAGAAAATTACCCCTTCCCAATAGTGTTGACCCTTACTTGTCGTTGTACATGCTTTTTGGGTTTTCAGGGTTACATATTTTAAAAATTCCATCAAAAATATCACCCATTTTTCTATATTTTGAGAAAAAGCGTTATATAGTGCTCATAAAACTTTTGCGCTGGATTTGGACCATGTTTTATACTTTACCTCACTTGATAAACTGACAGATATGAATAGACGCCTTGTAAAGCAACGGCTGTGGGAGATGCAGGACGCCTGGATGTTCCGAAAGGCTGAGGAAATCCAGGGGTATGCAAACCGCCATGAACTGAAAAACTTCTTCAAAGCCATCAAGGCTATCTATGGTCTGTGTATCAAGGGGACCGCACCGCTGCTCAGCTTTGACGGCACTACACTTCTGACAGGAAAATCCAAAATTCTGAAGCGCTGGGCTATGCACTTCAGAAGTCTCCTTAACTGCTCATCAGCTATCTCCAATGCTGCCATTGACCGGCTCCCTCAAGTGGACACGAAAAATGGCCTGGATCTGCCACCTTCCCTAACAGAAAGCATCCGGGCCGTGCAACAGCTTTCCAGTGGGAATGCACTGGAATCCAACAAAATCCCACCGGACGTCTACAAGCAAGTCAGGTCGCTGCTGATGGCAGAACTCACAACACTCTTCCAGGAGATATGGCGCCAAGGTCAATTTCCTCAGGATTTCAAAGACGCGACCATCGTCCATCTCTACAAACGGAAGGGGAACCGGCAACTCTGTGATAATCACAGAGGCATCTCGTTGCTCAACATCGCCGGGAAGATCTTCGCCCGCATACTTCTCAATCGTCTTAACGGTCACCTAGAGCAGGGCCTGCTCCCGGAAAGCCAATGTGGCTTCCGCCGACACCGCGGAACAACCGATATGATCTTTGCCGCCCGCCAGCTACAAGAGAAGTGTCAGGAGATGCGAACTCATCTATACACTACCTTCGTGGATCTAACGAAAGCCTTTTACACGGTGAATCGTGACGGACTGTGGAAATTCATGCAGAAATTCGGCTGTCCTGAGCGGTTCACGCACATGATGCGTCAGCTTCATGACGGGATGACGACGCGCGTCACTGACAACGGGACGGTATCCGAAGCATTCGCAGTGACCAACGGAGTGAAGCAGGGCTGCGTACTGGCCCCCACCCTCTTCAGTCTCATGTTCTCTGCTATGCTGATGGACGCCTACCGTGATGAAGAGCCTGGGATCCGCATCGCCTATAGAACTGACGGGCACCTTCTCAACAGTCGGCGTATGCAGGCTTCAACGCATGTGTCTAGGACTACAGTCCACGACTTGCTCTTCGCAGACGACTGCGCCCTTAACACCGTGACGGAGGAGGACACGCAAAGGAGCATGGACCTCTTCGCCGCAGGCTGTGCCAATTTGGGATGTACAATAAGTACAACAAAAACAGTTATCATGCACCAGCCGCAACCCAGCGCGGAATACAATGCTCCCGAATCAGTGTCAACGGCGCTCAACTCAAAATGTGGAAACATTTGGTTATCTTGGAAGCAAACTCTCACGCAACGAGAATCGACGACGAGGTTGCTCAACTGATCTCCAAAGCCAGTCAGGCCTTCGGCCGGCTGCAGGCCTCTTTGTGGAATCATAACGGTATTCACGTGAAAGCCAAACTGATGATGTACACGGCCGTCGTCTTGACAACACTCCTTTACGGAACGGAGACCCGGAATGTCCACTCGAGCCAAGCCAAGAAAGCTACTTTTAACTCAGCTGCCTCCGCAGAATACTGAAGTTCAGATGACAAGACAGGATCCCGGTCTTGGAAGTCCTGGAGCGGACCGGAATCCTCAGTATCCATGTCATGCTGAGGCAAGTGCCACTGCGATGGAGCGGCCACTTGGTGAGAATGAACGACGAGCGACTACCCAAACGACTTTTCTACGGAGATGTGGCTACGGGTGCTCGCCGACAGAGAGGTCAAAAACGACGCTACAAAGACACTTGGAAGAAATCTCTGAAGCAGCTGCAAATCAACTCGGCGACCTTGGAGGACCTCGCCCAGGATAGACCGGCATGGAGAAGATCCGTGAAGACTGGCTCAGCAATCTATGAGGCCAACCGAATCGCCGCCGCCAAGGCCAAAAGAGTGGCACGAAAGTCACCAGCGCCCCGGACCAGCACCGTCGATGCCCAGGCCCTGCCAACATGCCCATACCGTCAACGCATCTTCCGCGCGCGAATTGGCCTGGTTGGACATCTTCGGACGCAATGCACCAATAATCTGACAATTCCAACTTCTACGTCAAATTCTGCCAACCCTCCTTCAGACTCCCCCACCTTCACTCCTGGTATCAATTCCATTACTCCCACCATCATAGAGACCACATCCCTCTACTCATCGCCTGTTACCCCCACCACCGCCTTCGCCTTCACTACCACCACCATCACCACCATCAGCGATGGGGAATCTCTCCTAAGCTGTACTCAATGCGACCGCACATTCACCTCACGCATCGGCCTGGTCGGTCACTTGCGAATACATCGTACAGAGACCGGTGAGCCAGTGCCTTGAGCACCATCACACAGCAGAGATCGCCGCCTCCACTGACCTCACTGTCCTCGCACATTCACTCATCGCATGGGCCTATTCGGTCACATGCGCATCTATGACAGCGGACTTCACCACAATGCTGACAACACCGATACATCATGCACACGCTCCGCTCCTGCCATTCTTACCGTCACTGCCACCCCCAATACCATGAATGACATCCCCCAGCCTCTACCGATTCCTCCTGCCCACACTGTGCCCGCAGTGTCAACTCACGCATCGGCCTGGTCGGTCACCTGCGAATTCATCGCACGGAGTTTGGTGAACCAGTGCCTGGCGCTCCGACATACAGTCGACGCGCCCACCTCCACTGCCCTCACTGCTCCCGCACATTAACACACCGCATGGGCCTATAAGGACACATGCGCCTCCACGACAACCTGCGGTAAACCACCGGAGGCTAAGCCACATCAGCGCATACCATCTACACTTATACATAGACAACACCCTTACAATCATCATAATGACTTTATAAAATCATAGTTTCCTAGTAACCGTGGCCCCACCTCCGAATACTTGCCAGCGCCCCCAGTACCAGCGATGGAGACTCGGTACTAACCTTTGCTCATTGCGATCGCACATTCATCTCACACATCGGCGTGATCGGTCACTTGCGTATCCATCACACAGAGACTGGCAAAATAGTGCCTGGAACACCAACACACAGCAGAGACCACCACCTGAAATGATCTTACCGCCCACGCGGATTCACTTATCGCATGGGCCTGCTCGGTCACATGCACATCCGTGAAATTGGAATCCACCGCAATGCCAACACATCTTGCGTACTCATAAACACTTCGCATATTCCTCCCATTAGCTTGACTACCTGTACCAGCAGCAGAGACCCGCAGACTCAGCACCGCACATGTACATCACACATCGACCTGGTCAGTCACTTGTGAATCCATCACAATGAGACCGGTGAACCAGTGCCAGGAGCACCAACATACACCCGCCGCACCCGACTCAGCTGTCAACACTTCCCACGCTCATTCACACACCACATGGGCCTCTTGGGTAACATGCGTCTCCATGAATACCTGTGGTAGAACACCGCCGGCATATGCCACCCCAATTCATCTCTCCTCATCAGCCTCTGCACACCCTGGGGCGGCTCCGGCCGTGCCAACCACCTGCGTCTTCTCCCGCCTCCTGTCCTCTGGACTTGGTCATAATTTATAGTCCTAGGCGGGGAGGGTAAGAGAGAGTGCGGTTGCTGCAGCGTAAGTCTCTTGTCGCTATAATCTAATCCACACGCAAGTCATCGTCCCTGCACCACCCTTCCCTGGGGCATACGGTGGACATCGTTGGACTACGACGGTCGAACTGTTGTGTGTCATCATGTGCCAGCGGAGATATTTGGTGTTCTTTCCGTTCCTACCGCTGACATCTTCCTCGCTTAGTCACAGCACACTGGCAGTTGCCGACAGGCCTGCAATGTCCACGAGTGTCTGGCTAATATGACGGGACAACCTCCTACTCCATATGGATCGATTTTTGGTGCCTCTTTATTGCCTTTATATTGTTAGATCCCACTTTTGCGATTCTATCCGGTAATGCCAGGTGTCGGTGTAATAGAAAAATTACCTAATTAACCGTGTCAGGCGTCTCAGCATGTCACCCCGTAGGGACTGGCTGTGCTCGTTTTCATTTTTCCTTGAGAAATATTCGTTTAGGAATTCAGGTATTTTCCTTTTTTAAGCAGGAGCTAGCAATGTGTTTCCCAAGTGCGCATGGCCTTAGGAAATAAATTTTCTCGTCTGTTTAGCGCTATTTGATGTTCATTTGGGAAGAAGAAGTTAGGTTTCCCTCTTAACCCACTCTAGACTACCTCAAAGCGGTCACAGGAGATGGTTATAGACAGCACCTTTTCTATGGAGATAAGCAACCATGAATACGGGTTTTCGAGCTGTATGGGCAAAGGATTCATTGGTTGATATGCGACTCACATCTAATACTATTTATTTAGCTTTCTTTTAACTAGCTGGGATGCATGATCAACGTTTGGGGGAGACCGTTACCTAAGTCTTTTAGACATTTGAGCGGCCATACTTTAGGAAATACCTTATCCCTTGAATTTTTGATAATTAATGCACCAATTTACAAAGTCAAAGTTTCCGCCTTTTAGAAAAATGGTTTGACGGAATATTTCCTAATTCCTTCGCAGCTTTCTTCGTCACGGTAGGAAATCCTGGCAAGATTTTGAAGGCTGTACACAGTACGCTGACTGAAAGAGATAGGCTGGTTCTGGTCTTGATGTAGGGTGACCTCTGAATATATACCTTCGATACAAGGTTAACGTCGAGGTCCAAAAGGGTTGGTTGGTGGATATTAATATATAAAACGATTTCTCTAGGAGACTAGAAGTCTTTTCAGCCCATGGTTGATGAAGACAATTGTATGAACCCCAGGCCTATTCTGTTAGAATAATCGGTTGCCATTATCTCTTCCATTTTCGTTTAGATTTTGCCTGCTGAGTTTTCATCACATTATGCAATTCTTAAATTGCCCACCTAACGATCTTCAAAGGTATTTATTTTAACAGCGTTATATTCTAAGCCTCTATACATTCCCGCACATCGAAGTAAGAAAGCATTGGTAGCCATTCGTCACCCACTGTGAATGCTAGGCAGTTTGACATGCCTGCGTTATACAATTTTAACGACTTTATGCTGAAATTTTGAGTCATGCTCTCAATTCTGGGAAAAGTTTTCCATGGGAGTATCTCCGGTGTTTCCTCGGATAAATGCAAGCGCCCAGAGTCACTTGTTCCCTTGGTAGTCTGTGAATCTTGCAATAGACAAAAAAGGAACATTTAATTTTCTGTCGGTCGATTGACGTTGCAGTTGATTCAACTATAAAATAGCGGATACAAAACGCCTAAACTCCGTCAATTCTTGTTCAACTGTTTTCCACAATCGAAGTTGATTCAGATTTGCCCCCGAAGACCGTCTTTCTAAATACCTGGAAAACACGAAAAATCCTTTCTCAGGAGCTCACCCCCATGGAAAAAAGGGTTGGGTTCTTTTTCTTAAATAAACCCTCATCTTCTCAGCCAAACGCTCTAGATCAACAGCTTTGCCATATCACTGAAGTCCTCAAAGTTTTCCATTTAAACCACTCCATGCATTCCGTAAGAACGATATGCTTCAAAATCTGAATCCGAATCTAACCCAAAAGAAAGGTTCAATTATTCCCCCGAATAATTGCTTGGTGCGCACACTAGGTACCAATGAACGCCTTATTATTTACCCACCTAGTCTCAGCTTCTCACCATCAGAGGCCAGTACCTCTCACGTGAGCCACTCCAAAGCCTGTACACTGCACAGTAGACCCAGTTCAACACCCCTTAATCCTTAAAGCTGCTTGCTCTCCCCTCACTAGTCTCCATCTTCCTTCTAGCCTCCACCAATTCCAATTTAACTACCAATCAGCTTACCCCAGTTTTAACTCTCCTAGTATTCCGACCTCTGAAAATTGCATTTCTACGTGTCTGCCTCTCAGTCTTTTGTTACTGACTCTCCATCTGCCAATAGTTATAGACTCCTTGGCAGTTACTATTCATCAAATAAAATCAACTTCCAACCTACTTATCCCCTCCACCACTGACATTGGCAAAAGTCATGCTGCTCATAGCACATAAAATATATTATATTATTGAATGCCAGTTCTGGTATACAAAAGATGACCCAAATCAGAACCAGTGTGCTCGAAATGACGCTCGATATTATATGCATAACTGAATACTGAATGAATCTCTTAATTCTTGATTCTTCCCTTTTCATATATGATTTTGAATTTTACCACCAAGGCCGTATAACTAGGCGTGGGCGTGGTTGTCTTCCGTATGCTAGATCTTCTCGAAAGCACTTTGCCTGCGATCTGAATGTCCCTTCATTCTCTGGAAACTTCTGCTTCGCATTCATTATTCTCTCGCCACAATAAAGTCTATTGTCCGATGTATCTACCATCCTCCACACTCGACAGCCAATGACGGTGAAAATCTTTGCAAAATTTTTAAATTAGTTTTGGCATCCACTTTCGATAAAAAACACAATTGTTGGAGATTCTGACTACTCGGAAATATATGGCTTTCAAATATTTGGCCACCTGGAGTTCAGCCTTTCCAAGATATTATAAATTTGTCTACCTGGTTTCAGCTTTTGCGCTCTCAACAAGAGAAAATCTTATTCTAGATCTGATTTTTGTCAACGAAATCGCTCCTCTTTTCGTTGATTACAAAAAGGAATTTTTTGATAGTCACCATGTACTAATTTTCTGTTGTCTCCCGCTGACCTTTTTTCAAAAGACCAGCTTAGTTTGGACCTACCTAAATTACGATGTCGTAGACAATGAATTAATAAACAACTATCTACGAGCCTTGAATTGGCTTACCTTTCTCTCCTGCAATGATGCCAATTTTCTTCGTAACATCATGTCGAATGTTTCCACAGACATCTTAGAATTCGTGCGTCGTAGATAGCTCAACCTATCTCTTTGGATTCTATTGTTCCTCATTGTCTTTATAAAAGCCTAAACATGTTGAGATGACAGCTGCTTGAATCTTCTACTATTTCTTTATCGGAACATATAGGAATCACAGAAATTTGTGAAATATCCTCAAAGATGCGTCAGGTAGAAGACAAGCAGATAGAATCGCTTGCGCTCAGTGATCCGAATCCTGCGAATTCTGTTGCTAAAATCTTCCGCCAGAAAATTCCTCTTTTGCTAAATAAAAATAAAATATTCCTCATCGATAACATTAACAAGGCGGAATTGTTTAGTGCACACTTTGCAAAGAAACTTACTACGGAGTCCGGGTCGATTCCTTATTGTCCTGTGCATTCCAAAAGAATACCCGATACACTCAATATCTCTTCAGGCCAAATTCAGAAACATATAAGTCATTTAAAAAATTCCCACTGTTCAGGATCATATGGTATTCCGAGCTCGATTATTGAACCGGCATCGGTCCTCCCCAGGTTGCTAAGTCATATATTCTCAGTTTATAATTTGGAAGGATTTTTTTCCTGAAACAGGGAAGACCACAATCATACTTCCAGCTTTCAAGTCTGGATCTCCATCGGATGTTAACAATTATCGGGGTGTGCATGAAACATAATCTCTAACAAAACGTTTTTTAAAAGATGATTTTCAGTGAAATTCTTTATTTTTCTCTAGCTAATCAACTTCTGAGCTCTATTCAGCATGGAATTTTGCCAAAAAGATCGTGTGAAACTTGCCACTTAGCCCTCCTTAATCTTATAACTTCCATTCGCAACGAACAGAAGTAAGTGGTAGTTATCTATTTTGATCTTTGTAAAACTTTCGACAAGGTGCCACATGGAAGTCTTTTAGTAAAATAAGAAGCCCTCGGCATATAGCCTCCACTAATCGACTTCATCCGGTCTTACCTATCTAATCGCTATCAGAGAGTCATGATCTGAAATAGTTACTCGACACCTCACTCGATCCCAAATCGTGTACTCCAAGGACTTGTTCTAATCGGACTGTGATTGAGCTCGCTATCTCCATGATCACCAGCAAGGACCATTGGGAATGGAGGATACCGTTTGAAAATTACGTATCGATGTTTCCTGTCCCCATTCCCCTCTCCTCAGGCTAAAAATCGGACGCACACAGTGTAAACCACCTCCATTTCGATTGCTTCTAATCCTCATCAGCATTCTATATTTGTTACTGAGATTTTAAGGCTCGATTCCACTGTCAGTCCCCATGGGTTCGCATGTGAACTTGCAACCCTATGTGTCCTATTTTGCCGTCTTCGTACTCACTTGGTCGACGTCTTTATAGTCTCAACCTTTACGCAAAAGCAACCTTCTTTGTTTCTCCATATAATTCGCGAATCGGTTTTTTCTCCTGCGCGGTTTTTGAAAGTGGTGGCCCGTTGAATTCTGCTCCCACTTTCAGTGTAATAGCTTTTTCCCTGCTTTGTTTTGAGCTCACATTTTTCGAAAAAGTGTTAATTATTGTATTAGAAGGAGAGATCGCCGGTGGATTTGAGAAATTGCTTTATATCCATAATTACCGACTGTACATTCTCCTATAAATCTGGCTGCTCATAGTGAGCTCCATCTTGGCCATGGTCATTATTTTACATCAGCTGTAACTTTATTTTGATAGTGATCCAATACACTTCAAATACAAATTTATTTATTTATTCATTTAAATTGTTTCCAGTATTCGTGCAACCGGAGCTTCAGTTCGCTATCCAAGCATATAGACTATTAGTCGTCAATTACCTCATCATCCTCGACAGGTTCAAATGTGTGCAACCACACTTGTAACTGGATACGGCTCACTACCCTCTGAAACACGATTATCATCATCTTCATCGATTTACTCGGAGTTACAGAAAGCTAGGAGATGACCCGAGAAAAATATCCCGTGCCATAGGGGGTTAGGGCGGCTGTCCTGTATCCGGAAACTTCTTCAAGTTAGCGACGACATTGAGCCTGTAAGGCCATCCACCGAAAGTGCGTGTGACTGGAGCCATGCTCTATGTCCTAGGGCAACCTCTAAGACAACCTTGGCCAACTTTAAGGACAGCAGACGGACACCGCCGATACACTGATCATGGAGGTAAAACAAATATTCCATAGTGAACACGTATAAATACTTGAAGATGTTAACTCCGCGGATGTGGATTGCGAATCAATATACTGCTGGCGATCAGAAAAATTATTCAAACGGAAATTCCTAATTCAACATGTCACAATAGACACGCGGTTCCAAAATGTTCAATAGTCAAGTTGTTTGGCTTACATACTTAGCGGGGCTGTCAACTGTATACTTGGATTGAATTCCCAGACGTGCCTTGTCTGAAGTGATCACTGCGTTCTTGGTGAGCGTAGTCAATTTCTGTACCAGACTTTCAAGCAGTAAGTAAAATAAGATTAGACCAAAATGAAAGAACTACCGAACGACACAGACTGGAACCCTAAACACGTACCTGACCCAACCACCGCGTGGTCTTTTCTTAAAGAACTTGAGTTAGCACTTGATATAGAGCTGTTGTCAGCTTAAAAGAAGATCGCACTTGTTAAAGCACAGGTGGATGACACGTGAAATAAAAATGAATCTCAAGGTTTTCCAGGTACTAACAACTTGAATATTTATCTGATTTAAAGAAAAATCGAAATCAAAGTTGGACCCTTCTGAGGAAAGAATGGTCATCCTTTGTATTAGAAATATTTAAAGGAACACCAAGAAAATCGAAAAAGGGTCTTTGCTCAAGTGAATAACGTAAAACATAATCAGAACTCAATTCCTTGTTTAAACGACTGTAAGGAAAACAAATTTATGAAAAGTCAGATAAGGCGAATCGATTATCCAAGTTTTTATGTCAGTGTCCACCAAGGAGCCGGCTTTTAACGAGAAAAGCATTGACGTACTGCCATTCCTAAAGGTACAATCAGCAGGCTGTCGTTTATAAAAGATACAGTAAAAAAAACTCTGGGGGAGCTACAGCCATCTAACTCGCTCGCCATATGTGTTTAGAAAGATTATAGACAAAGCCCTTGACGACCCTATTCAGGTACATTAGTTTCGCATATTTAGACTCAAAATAAGACTGAAACCATTTAGAATGTGATAAGTTCACGATACAAAATAAGTAAAAATGAAGTTAACCTGTTCACAATGACTTAATAAGAAACAGTTGAGGATGACATAGTGTTTTACAAAGCTGGCTGAGAGTAGTCATGTTGTAACATACGATCTTTGTCCAAAATAAAGCGAGCAACGTTTCTTTTAAACGGTGTCGGTTGTCCATAGCTCACTTGGTAGCGCCTTCCAGGGTTAAACTACCGTTGGCTGATGGAAAACTTCCTACGTTTTCAACCGGGGGCGTTCACTTAAGACTTTGTAGGATGACCATCAAATTGATTTATGTGGGCAAACTCAAAGAAGTCCTCCGGTTTCAGAGAGCAACCATAGCTACGGGCAACCTGGAATGCCAAGAGCAGGGTGTTGTTTAGTTGCCTCTAAGATGGAAGGATAAAGTCAAGCACATTCATCCTCTCCTGCTACGACCAATGCTCTACACAATCGACCATCTTCGGTACCCTACGTTGTACCTGTTCAATGAGGTCAATTTCCTTCCTCATGCATGTTGTAGCTGCTGTCATTCTATATTTTTTTGTTTATGTATATATTTTGAAGGGTTACAGGCATTGCCCTTGATGGGTTCTTACAAAGACGCAGAACCGTCTACCGAATTTTTTTACGGGGAATATTTTAAATGCACGTCTGATGCCGTCTAAGGTACTAGATGCCATCTGAACCATCTTCTTACAGTGTTCTGTTGGCATTAGATTTGTGGTTGTCCATATACCCAGATCTCTATGCCTTTCTGTACCTTCTAATGCCGTCCCGTTAATATTGTATTGATGATTGGGTGTTGCTTTTCGGTCGGCATGCATTTTGACAAATTGAACTTTAAAAGTGACCGCTATGACCGAAAACTCAATTAGTCTATGTTAATTTGTAATTTATTTTCATCAACAAAGTTGAGTTAGTTCCATATTTTGAGGACTTCTGCAAGCATAAGAGCCTCACAATCTATTCGCTGGTGCAATCATATGGAGCAGTGGGCTTCAAAAATAACCCTCTGGGACACCCCTTTAAACTTTCGACCATCCCGAGGTTGACGTATCAATGACGATTCTCTGTACTCTGAAGGAAACCAACATTCCGATCCATTTAAACATCATTCTTGAAGTAAAAAAATATCCACTGGTTCTTTGATAGGAACTTTAGTTGGAACTTGATAAAGAGCTGTTGTCTGCTTAAAAGAAGATCGCAAGTCGCACGGCACAGGTGGGTGACACCGGAAACAAAATGAATCTTATGTATTAAACAAGACTCTGGAGAAGATTGCTCTGATTTAAAGAAAGCATACTTTGTCATAATCTTACTTCGATACTTAGTTTGTTTTGACCGCGCCTTCCCAGCGCTAACCAAATATATATTCTAAAACACAGGTATTGTGTTCTGCTCGGGTAAGTTAACTACTGAATAGAACCAAGACGCACGGTTTTCAATAAATTATACTTCGGTGTGCCGGAACAGGCAAAATAAAGAAAAAGACGAACTGGTGCTGTTTTGTCCCAGACTTTCCCATTTACCCGTCCAGACTGAGGCCTAATTTACTGGAAGTTGTAAATTTTTAAATCTTCTTAGAATGAGCTGTACTTCCGTCATTACTCGTGTATGTTACTATTTCCTACATGAAATTTGAAGTAAAAAGCTTCTCGCGTTATTTCAGCCCATAGATCAGACATTCTTATCCGAATGGAAGTAAAAGAACTAAAACAATCGAAATCCCTAGGAACGGAGGAGATTCCACACAAGTTTCTCACAGACCTCGCCAGTGAACATTGAGTGCCTTTGTCAGTGCGCTTCCAAGGTTGATTTGACTCTGGAACACTTCCTGTCGATTGGAACTGGCGCATATAACTCTCAAACTGGATAATCAAAGAGGAATCGGCTATTCCTAGGTTGCTGAGTCATTTATTCTCAGATAACATTTCGAGCGGTTTTTTTCCGGAAACGTGTAACACCTCAATTATCCTTCCAGTTTTCAAATTTGGATCTGGATATGATGTTAGCAACTATCGGGGCGTACACAAACCCTATCTCTCGCAAAACTTCTAAAATGATATTCTTTATACCTATCTCTCTACTATCCCTATATACTCTACTCAGCATGACGTTTTACCCGAAAAATTGTATGAAACTTCTCAGTTATACTTCTTACTCTTACAACTTCCCGTCATAATGATTAGGAGTTAGCGGTAGTTATCTATTTTGCTCTTAGTAAAACCTTTGGCATGGTGCCATATAATTTGAAGCCCTCAGCGTCCGACCACCACCATTCGACTCCATCGGGAAGTTAACATACGTTCATTTATGCCAATGCTCTGAAGTGTGTTATTAATATTCTAGAAACACTGCAAAGAGCTGTGTTGATAAACTTAACTCTGATCTGCTAACGCTGTCGAAATGGAGTCGAAATTGACAGTAAGAGTTTTCTTCACCCAAGTGCAGTTTCATGTGTTTTGGTTCTGTCAAACTTCCTGGCCCCATAAATTTTCAAAATAGCCCACTATCAGAATGCTCCATTATAAATCACCTAGGCCTGACTCTATTACCTTATGTAGATCGTACTTCTGCAAAGGCTGCGATGATTTGTGGGTAAGCATTACAATTTTTTCCTGCCTGAAATAAATTTAAGACTTCAGCAAATTTTTGTGCTATCTGTCCTCAAAAATTGCTTCCCTTCCTTTGGTCTTATGAACGCCCTTGACCTGAGCAAAATCAAAAATGTGTCCAAAATTTCGTATACTGACAGATGTAAGTTGGCAAACGTTAAATCTTTATCGGTTAGCATCCTCGAAGCCGGCCTTTGCTTTCTGGTTCTCCTAACTACAGGCGTACTCTTCCAATTATTGATGCCTGCATCCCAACTGATCGGTCTTATGTCACGCGTAACTCATTGAGGGTTATTTCGCTGCCTCTTTGCTCTAAGTCAAAACGCTCGCTTGTTTTTGCATCCAAATATATATCCCTATGGAATAATATTTCTCTGGACCTTAGGTCATCACCTAAAGTATCAGTATTCAAATTGAACTTAAGTAAGCATCTTAACTCAGAAGGCACCTGTTATATCCCGACGAGTGTGATAGAGGAGAAGGCAAAGCCGGGTTCTGGAACAAAACACTTTTTCTGGGCCAACAGAAAACAGCAGATCTCAAGCTCATCAACTCTCGTCAATTTATTTAGTTCTCGGGGTTCTCAAACATTCTGACCAATCGTGACGGCGAGCGTTTTGGAACTTTCTGGCCTGCAACGTGGCTTTATTTATTTATTTAGAATTTATATTTGGTAAGCACCGACAAGGCACTGTCTAAACAAACATTAGTAACGAAATAAAGTTATGACAGTGTGTGCAGATAAAATGTACAAATACTTAATAATGTAGACAGAACTTGTCCTGCTAGGTCGACAGTTAGTGATGTTTTGAAATTAATTGAGAACTAGAAAAAATAGGCAGTGAAAAAAACTCCCACCTAAAAATGGAGGCAGAGTTCAATAGACCTTCATTTTTGAATAAAAGGTAGGAGAAAAAACTGCATAGTAAAATAAGGTCAGGCGGTAGAGTAGGGTAAAACTGCAGTAGCATTTCAGAATGAGATAATGAAACGTAAAGATGATTCATTCTTGATTATTTAAACCTATGAATCAAAATCCCATGAAAATGCGTCAATGAACTTAAGTCCTCAGAATCTTAGGATCCAGAATTGAATTCTGATGGTGGTTAGTATCCAAAGAAACGGCAGCCTTTTAGACTGTGGACCGCCGAATGTGTACGTCTGAATGACTTCGTTGTTTGGATAACTGTTGATATAAGGAGACACAATGGTGCATTGGCGACTTGAGGTAGCGAAACTTTCTGGCCTGTAACGTGGCTCACATTGATTGGTCGCTTTTCACGCTGGAAAACCCATTGGCGGAAACGTCTCGAATTTGGGTTACACGCCTGCATGGGGACTTGACGCGTGCTCGGTGCAGGTTTGCATACCGATTTGTTGCCTGCGCATTTTTCTCAGCCAGCTTGGCGTATTTCAGCTTGCGTAAACACGTGCCATTTCCGCCTTGGACCATGACTCAGCTGTGGATCCCGTCTCCGTAACACCTCCTGCTTTTGAAAGGTGGACCTCATATCGCTTCTTCTTCTTCGTCGAGTCCACGATGATTTTTTGGTGGTTGTGTTTTTCTATGATTCTTGCAGATGGGAGGTGGTATCGGTTTTGTGTCTTCTTCGGGGATAGGGACCTCAAAAGTGGCACATAGCAAATCAAGGGCTATTGGCCATCCGCGGTGAACCTCCGTCTAAGCTGGTTCGAATGTCGTTGAATTATCCCTGTTGCCGTTTTCACCTCAAAGACAACGCCTTTCGACTTTCTGACAATGCCCTTTACCCACGGTTTCTCGCCAGGGTTATAAATGCGGGCAAACACCTTGTCTCCCTCCCGAAAACTATCATTTGGCTTATGGGAAACTCGAACCTCAGCTTTTAGGTACTATAGTCGTACATCAGGTTGTATGCCCAGAAAACGTTTGGCTAGTGTTTGACCACCAAGCTCATTTTTTGGGGTTATTCTGTAGGCCAGAAGGAACGTGTTGAGGTAGTCCATTTTAACCCCTGCCTTCCATATCTTTCTCATAGCTCTCTTGAATGTGTCTACAAAACGTCCTGCCTGACCGTTCGATTGGGGATGAAATGGCGGTGACTTTACATGTCGGATTCCCCATTTCTGGCACAACTGTCGGAACACTGGTGACGTAAACTGGGTGCCATTATCCGCCACAATCTCTGTGGGGATGCCATATCTGGAGATAAGTTCTTCCGTCTTTTTTTGATATGACCTCGGCAGTGGCTGCCGTGACATCAAAAATGTCTACCCACTTTGACCATGCGCCGACGACTACTAGTAACATGCGGTTGAAAAATGGTCCAGCGAAATCCGTATGGACTCTAGTCCACGGTCTCGTCACCTCCGGCAATGGCACGGGTGGTACTTTTGGTGGATTCTTAGCGAAACGTCAACACGGACCGCAACTTCGAACGAAAGATTCAACATCATTATCAATTCCTGGCCAATATACGTACCTTCGGGCCAGTTGTTTCATACGGGTCACACCCTGGTGTCCCGCGTGAAGTTCACGTAAAACGTGTCGTTGTTATTTGGCTGGAATCACCACTCTACCATCATACATTGTACATTTTTCGGTGACATACAACTGCTCTTTCCGGTTCCTGAAGGGCCTTATAGCTGGGTGTACCTACGTTCATTGGGCCAACCGTTCCCGAATAAACTCCTTTACCTGGAGTAATAGTGGATCCGCTGTGGTGGTTGCTCTGATATGTTCGGCTGTGAGGGGCACCTGCCGTATGACGCCTCTAAATTATTCGTCGTCTTGTATCAAAGTGCTTGTTATCACCACATATTCCGGACTTTAGTCGCTTACGCTCAGTCGTGATAGAGCATCTGAAGCCCCGAAAATCTGAGTGGGCACGTAGTGAATTGTGAAGTCATAACTCAAGAGGATGGTACTCCACCGTTGTATCCTCTTCAGCACGTACTGGGGCACGCCACGATTTGTACCCAACAAAATATTCAGTGGCTGATGATCTTTGTGGAGGACGAAATATCTACCGTTAATGAACTGATGAAATTTCTGTACTACAAAGATGATCGCTAGTGCCTCTATCTCGATTAGACTGTAGTTTCTTTCTGCCTTTGTGAGTGCTCGGGCGACATGCATTTAGGGCAAGATTTTTCCGTCTGAATCCTTCTGAATAAGAATGCCGCCTAAACCGTACTCAGATGCATCCGCCTGGACAAAAGTTTCTTTATCGGCTTCGAAATGTGAGAGCACAGTTGAGTCAGTAATCTTCGCCTTGATACTGTCAAACGCTTTCTGACAGCCTGCAGACCAATTAAATTTTGCATCTTTGCAAAGCAGTCGGTTTAAGGTGGTTTTAAGTTGCGCAGCCCTGCAGTTAATGGCGAGTAGTAGCTGACCAAGCCCATAAATGATTGTAACTCACACACATTCGTCGGCGACCTCAAATTCTTGAATGCTGTAACGCTCGCTGGATCTGTTGAGCGTCCTGCCTCACTTATCAAAATCCCAAGTAGTGGATTTTTTTCGAAGGAACTCGCTCTTCTCCAAGTTTATTTTCAAGCCATAATCAATATGATTTTCCATGACCTTATGGAGTCTCTGAAGCATCTCCTCGTCTGTACGACCGACGACCAAAATGTCATCAAAGTACGCAACAATCCGCATGGTGTCCATAAGCTGCAGGAATATACTGGTAGCCGTTTTGACGCCATAGTTGAGACGAGTATATTTGAATAGACCATTATGTGTATTAATTTTCAATATCTCCTGCGTGGCCTCATCAACTGGTTGCTGTAGATATGCCTCAGAAAGATCAATCCTTGCGAAAACGTTTCCTCCATTCTACGTCGCAAAAATGTGTTCTACAGTCGGCATAGGGTAATAAAAGTCTTCTAAAGCGTCATTAAACCCAGTTTAATAATCTGTGCACAACCTTATTCTCCCGTTAGGCTTCTTTACCGCCACTATCGGGGCTGCCCACGTTGAATAGTTTGTGGGGCAGATAATGCTATGCTTCTGTAAACGTTCCAAGTCTTCCTCAACTGCTGATTGTACTGCAAATGGAACGCTTCGACTCTGTCTGAATACTGGCTTCTTCCCTGGCTTCACCCTCAAATTAACTGTAGTGTTTGTGCACGTTCCGACTGACATCTCCATGCGTTCGGCATACTTTTTCCTCAGGTCCTCTTCCGAAATGTTTACAGCACAGCATATCTCTTGGAATGGTCGACACCGCAGACCCAAACTGTGAGATGGTCTTGTGGTCAAGCTGATTTTTTTCGGATTTCAAGACAGAAATGTCTGTGAGACAGGCTTTGTCCTCGAAAACTATAGTGGCCTGAAAAACCCTCAAATTGCATTTGTGTGTTATTCGATGCCCAGGCACGAGCGGCCGTTGATTTCAGTTCAGGCGACCCAAGAGACTTCCTCATGGCTATGCTGAGTATCGTGAGGTCTGAAGCCGTGTCGACCTGCAGCCTAGCGGCTTGTCCATCAATAGTAACCGTCAAGTATTTTCTGTCTTCGCAACTAAGCATTTGGGAATCGCGCTGCGCAATAACATTGCATCTCTTTCCTGGACTCGATTGTTTCGCGCGACAGTGTTTCACTTTGTGACCAACCCGCGAACACTTGTAACACCTTCTCGTGCGATATGGACAATTTAACACAAAATGCCAACTGCCACACTGCCAGCAAGCCGTCTTTGAGTTGCTTGCAAAACTAGTGTTCTCCTTTGGTATGCTCGCTTTCGTTTCAAAAACACGCACAGGTTGGCTATTTACGTCACCGATCAGCCTAGTGTCGTTTTTGATATTCATGGTCCGGACACACTCCTCTGCTAGTTGATTCACCCTCATCTTGGCTTTCTGAGCTAGCTGAGCGAGCAATCGTGTGCGTACGTCAGCATCCTCCGGCAGAGTTAGAGATTTAATGAAAAGGATTGCCTTTATCTGTGGACAAGTAGCCTGTTCTAGGTCTGATCGATGAAAGGCATCATTAAATCTGCCAGCTAGGTCAAAAAAGTCTTCGTAAGGGTGCCATTCTATGTTAAACACTGGTATGGTCAATTGAATATGGACTTTGAGAAACTAAACAAAGATTTCAAATTCTTAACCGTTTCCTCAATTGAAATATTTACCGGCTTCTTTGGCAAAATGAACTTTACGTACCGCTCATGCTCGCGGTGGCCTTGCTTAAAAAGCAGAACTTCCACCTTCTCTTTGTCCTTCATATTTGAGCCTTCCTCTTCAAATATAAGTGCATATTTTCGGTACCAAACTTCAAAGGTGATGCTGTATACGGACTCGTAATTAAATTATGTGATCCGTTCTTCAAGTTCTTTTCGTTTTTTCTTCCCAGCCGGAGTTCATAGTTTTTGCATTTCTGAAAACAGAGTCGCCAAACTGGCCCGTTGTGCGTCGAGTAACTGCTGCATTTGTTCTGCTGTAATCATAAGTTCAGACATTTGCGTCACCAATTTTTATATCCCGACGGGTGTGATAGAGAAGAAGGCAAAGCCGGTTTCTGGAACAAAACAGTTTATTCTGGGCCGAAAGAAAACAGCAGATCTCAAGCTCATCAACCCTCGTCTATTTATTTAGTTCTCGAGGTTCTCGAACATTCCGACCAATCGTGACGGAGAGCTTTCTGGAACTTTCTGGCCTGAAACGTAGCTCGCATTGATTGGTCGCTTCTCACGCTGGAAAACCCCTGGCAGAAACTACTCGAATTTGGGCCGCACGCATACGTTGGGGCTTGACGCGTGCTCGGTGCAGCGGCGCATACCGATTGGTTGCCTACTCATTTTTCTCAGCCATCTTGGCCTATTTTGGCGTGCGTGAATACGTGCCATTTCCGCCTTGGGCCGCGTCTCAACTGTGGATCCCGTCTCTGTAGGTCATCACATAAAGCATCAGTATTCATATTGAACTAACGTAAGCATCTAAACTCAGAAGGCACCAAAGAAGTGCCCAATGAATTAACTTATTTATTTATACAGTCAGCACTGGCAGCAATGAAAAGTTACAGTATTTAGTCACATGAAATGGTCAGACGCCTATATAACGGAGTTACACAGTCTTCATTCAGATTTTGTATACAAATGCTTAATTCTCCCTTCGGAAGTCGAAGGACTCAAGGCGCTTGGCTCAAACTGAAACCCACATGTCGCTTATATAACGGAAACGTGGCTCAAAACTGAAATCGCGAATACCAAGGTTTCGATAATGGAATAAAAGCTCTTGTGAAGAGCTCGTCAAAACAGACAGAGTGGTGGGGTGGTCTTATAAATAAGGACAGTAATCTCGGCATTCCAATGAACACACGCCCTTTTCTTTGAGTATGAATATAAGTGGTCTTTCAATAGGCTCCGTCTTAGGGCCATTGCTTTTCCTAGTCTACGTCAATGAATGTGTCAACAACCTGTGTTTAAGTTCTGGGATGTTTGCTGGCGATTTTTAAATATTGAGAGCTATCAGATCTGACGCCGATAGGCACACACTTCACGAGAACATCAACCGACTTATCAGCTGGTCTGCTCGCTGCCTCTCAAGTTTTGACGTTGTGAAGTGTGTGGTTCTAAGACTCCTCCCAGAAGGACTCTTGAGGAGGGTGATTTCTATCTATATCTTCTCGATGGCTAGCCTCTTTCTCGTGTTAAGGAACAGAAGGACCTCGTTGTTTTAATAAACGTCTCACTCCAACCATCTTCACAGTGTCTAAAGGCAACAGAGGTGCTGATTGCGCTCAGATGAAGACTTGTGCAGATAAATAAGGAATTATTCAGAAAAACCTATGGGGCACTCGTCCGTGCGTGGCGTCCGCGGTTTAAGTAGGATTATATACAGCTGAAAAAAAGTGCAGACGACGGATTAAATATGGTCAAAAACCTTAGTCATCTGCTTAATAAAGCCGAACTTGTTGAGCTTGATTTGTTTCCTTTCAATTAGAGGCAACTTCCCGGTGACCGCATCCAAACCTACCAGATTGTCAGAGGCTGTGTGCACGTCCTATAATTTGAGGACTTGTTCGAATTGGCTGGGACGGAACATCTGTGAGGTCATCCCTTTATACTGCAAAGGAAGTTGGTCCATACGGACGTCCTACGGATCGTTTGTTTACAGACTTTCATTGGAGAATGGAACGGACTCCTTGACGAGGTGGTCTTTTCGAAATTGTTGAAATATTTAAATGCGAATTTGAAACTGATTAACTGAGAAAATACTGTACATATAATGAAGATTGCCTTTGCCGGCAATATTCATCTGCCTCTTCCAAAAGCCGCTGTGCGGCTGCTGGATGGGCTAGAGAGTGAGCCTAAAGGCAGAGCGTGATGACTGAGTTTCGTTAGCGATCGGTGACCTTAATTCATTGCTAAGTTATCAGTTTTCAAATTGGACGTACGTAAGCATCGTAATGCAGAAAGCATACAGTCAGCACTGGCATGTTACAGCATTAAATCCCACGTAATGGGTAGATGCCTATAAAACGGAGTAACCCAGACTTAATTCAGATTTTTTTATACTAATGCCTAAAGTCTCCTTTCGGAAGTCGAACAATCAAGGCGTTAGGCTCAGACCAAAACCCAGATTTCATTGTTATAACGGAAACGCAGATCAAAACTAAAATCGCCAATACCAAGGTTTCGATAGAAGGATACCAGCTCTTCTGAAGAGCTCGTCAAATCAAACAGAGTGGTGGGGTGGTCCTATATATAAGGACAGAAATCTCGGCAGTCAAATGAGTGCACTTACTATTCTTTGAATAATAATCCCTCTAGATAAAGCTAAAATTGTTTGCAAAACCTCAAATTCCTGAACGTTCACGCATCACCAAACTCTCGGATTTCAGCTAATGAGACACTTCTTCTGTTGATCAAGGAAATAGCAAACCATCAAGAGGTTCGTATCGCGGGAGATTTCAACGCACCTGAAATAGACTGGGCAAATCTGAAAGTTGTAAGTGCTTCAACTTCTCTTGCTCGTAAGTGAATGGGCGTTACGCTCGGCCAACCTCTGGCACACAAAGTTAATTCACCAACGAGACTTAGAGAGAAACTGAGTGCTTATTGCTGGTATCTAGTCTTTACGAAGAACTTATCTTGCATTAATGAAGTGTATTCCAATGCACTTCTCGGTACAAGTGGCCATAATACACTGATTCGGGATTACTTCTCTATTCTTAAAGCCAGTAGAGAATGAATGAAAAGAGAAATATATGGAAGGCAGATTTAAATACGATTAAGATCGTATTGATGCACATGAATTGGAAATTATTGCTGAAAGGGAATCAAGAGGATGCCTCAAGATAATTTAGGACGATTTCACTAGACCTGATTAATCACTATTGTTCAGAGAAGGCGCAATAAATGACTAGTCGCTATACCTAGTAAATACCTGAACTTAGCAAGCAGTTAAAGAAAGAAAAAATGGAAGTTATTCGTTTCGTTTGCTCCTAACCATCATCCAAATTCCATCCCGGTTAATGAGATTTAGAGGGCCATGCCCATTGTCGGACCCCCGGATTCGCATGCGAACCAACAACCATGTGCGTCCTTTTTTGACGTCTTCATACTCACTGGCTGGAACTTCCTTATAGTCTCAATCAACACAAAAAACAAAACTAATTGGCTTCTCCATATAGTTTGCGAAGCCATTATTAACCTGTATGTTTTTTTGAAAGTGGGGGCTCACTTAAATCTACCGCCAATTTTCATGCAAGGGTTTTTTTTACTGCTTTAAGCTTACCTTTTCCGAACAGCTGTTAATTATTGCATTAAAAGGATAAACCACCAGTGGATTTGTAAGACTGCCTGTTATCCGCAATCACCATTTCTTAATTCTCCTGTTAACTGCCTGTTCACACAGAGCACCAACGTGCGCATTGCATTATTTTACCTCTACTCATACTTCGTTTAGATAGTGCCCTGGGCCCAATTCATTTATTTATTCAAACCTATCTATGAAATAATCCATCCTTATTTCGACGCACAAAAACGTAAATGACTGGCAGGTTTCCACCAATATCCATTTTAATAGTAAACTTGAGTCCCAGAAATTTAGAGATAGGATTCATATGGGTCAGATCTTGATTATTTTTCTTGATAGTGACGCTGCTATAATGTTACGTTAAATGTGGGAAGAGCCATAAATTCTTTACCAGCATTAAGGCTTCTGGCAGAAAACCGGATCTAACTGAACTACTAGAAGCACAATTAATTTTTCAGAGCATTGTGTTGCGGAGAAAAACTTTATTTCTTAACATAGTTCTGGGAGTCAGAGTCAAGCATCTAACGGCATTTATGTGGTGTAGGCTTGAATTATTTCCACTGTACGGCAGATATCTATGCTTCTACTCATCGTTTCTTTACGATGAAACACGTTGTGGCGTTCTGAACTAAGAGTTTTTTTCTTCCTCACCGGTCTGTCACGCGAAAAGCTTATCTGCATTCGTGCGCATATTGACAAACTTTGAAGCCTCTTTCGCAGTAAAACTGCAGCCCCGACAAAAATTACGTCAAAGGAGTCCGGAATGTACCCACTCCGGGCTCCTTTTGCATCAAAGGGCCTCTTGGGCGTACATACATGCGCTTTCCAGGGGAAATCTTGTTGTCAGCCAGTCACAGCAATCCAAAGCAACCATTGAACTTCAAGGCCGTTTTGGTCATCTCCTTACAAATAGGTTGATTGATGTGGCACTGCTTTGGCGCCGTCAAATCCTTAGAACACAGGAAAAAACCTAAAACAAATTCCTCTTTTCATTAACAACTTTTGATTTGGTTTGTTTCTTTGCTTAAAAAGCAGTATTCGAAAAGAAGAGTTTGTTTAAAGTAAAAAAACCTGTTTTTCAAAGTTCAGAAATAGCAAAATTTAAAGTTAAAACAGTTTTACAGAATGGGGATGAATGTATCAGGTAAGAATGGTTAGAGTCAAGGCTAGTCTGTTATTGACGTTAGACAGTATTCATTTGACAGAGGTAGAAACGTCTGTGGTCGATTCGAAGGGATAAGTACTTCCAATCAGATGCGAGCAAAGTCGATTCCGGTGTGGGGTCTGCCGACTAATTAGACCTAGTTGACTGATTGCTAAAAAAGTTGAAAAAGATTAGGAGCAGGAAGAGTTCAACGGTAAGAAACTTTCAATGCAGTCCTACAGTCTTCATATTTGTATTATATAGCATAGTGTTGAATTATGTTTGATCTAGCTGTATGAAACAGCTAGTACCATTCGTTTCATAAAGCTATATAAACCTAGGCACGTGGCTCGTTGCGCATTCGAATTACGTAGAGCATTAATAATGTTAAAACCGGAATAAATATTCTACTAATAGACTGAGATTAAAATGGAATAAGTTTTGCAGGTTAGTTTTTAAGCAAATGGTTTAGCAATCATAAAATTATATAAAAAAATAAAGACGCTATCCAAAAACATTTAAAAATGTAAAATTATCATAAATTTTTTTAATAAGTATTAAAAGTTGAAAAAAAGCTGCGTTTTAGATAATGGGTATATAAATGATTAAATTGAGAGCCCTTGCGCATAGCCAGAGGATAGGTCTTGTAGGTCAGATGAGTCTTGTAGGTCACTAACCCCCAGCTATAGCTTGCCCATAACCGGATGATGTACCACATAACCAGGTGATTAAATTCTTGATCTCTATGTGCATTGCAGGTTGTAGTAAGATGTTCATAAAGGACGTCAAATAGCTACTCGTGGGAGCTTCTGGCCTGAAATGGCTATCGCCACAAAGTACGTTTGGATTTGCTTGATGCACATACGGCAGCTCATCGGGAGAACTCAGAATTGAAGTAGCTTTCGCTGATAGTAACCGCCACGTTGTAAAACGCGTGATTCCCGAAGTTGGCGTTGTCAGAGCCCTTTCGGCCCAAATTTTATGTTGAAGAACTGAGTTGAAAAATGTCATATTATTCAAAAATAGATGTGTGGTATTATTTAACAGATGTTGTTTGATTTTATTTTTAAATTCTAGTAGGGTTCGACTATTTCTGATAGAACTTTGTAGGGCATTCCATGTTGTCGCGTATCTTATGGAATAGAAGTTGGATCGTTGGGCCTTTTTGAATTAAGGAATTTTTATAATATTTTCATCATTTCTAGTGTCTCGGGGGGCGTTTTGATTTTTTAGTTTATTCATTCTGAGAATATCTTGGTCGTGTGTGATTTTGAATAGAAAAGTGAGACCATTTTTGAATCTTCTGATCCAGACGGGTTGAAGACCATATTAATTGTAAAGTTCCATGTATGATCCTTGAATGCCATCACATTTGGATAAGGATCTGGTAAAGCATCTTTGAATGACTTCTTTTTTTCTTTCGGTCATTTGATGGCATTATGCCAAAGAAAATTGAGCAGTAATTCAGGAGAGGTAAAACGTACATTTTATATAGTCGTGTCTTTAGGGCAGGTGAGGAGAAATTTTAAAAAATGAATCCGCATAGTCTTGTGGCTTTTGGTGATATTTGTTTAACGTGGGGAGCTAAATCAAGAGCATTTGTAAAGCTAAGACCTAAGTCTTTTATTGATGTTGTCTCGGTTATTTCCTGATTATTGAAAATTATGGGTGGAAGTTTTTGTGGACCAAAAATCAGGAGATGACATTTACTTGGAGAGAATGGCATTTGCCATAGACTACTCAATTCGCTTAGTTTTTTAAGATCATTTTTAATCGTTCTATGCTTGTTATATGCATATGCAAGTTTTAAGTCGTCCGAATATAAAAATATTTTAGCTGACGTTGATATAGAGGATAAGTCGTGAATGTATAAAAGAAATAGGAAGGGACCTAGGATAGTCCCCTGAAGTACTCCACTACTTAAAGGAGTTGGTTCTGAGACCACGTTTCGAATTTCTACTACCTGATATCGGTTTTGAAGGTAAGATTTTAGAAAGTCAAGAAGAGGAGACCCAATTCCATGACTTATTAGCTTCACTAGAAGCCTTTGATGGGGACTTTATCGAACGCTTTTTTTGAGGTCAAAGTATATCGTAGCTACCGTGTTTCCGTCACCTCTGTTACTTGAAACGAATTCAATGAAGGTGAGAAGGCAGGACTGACATGAATTTTTAGGTAAGAAAGCGTGTTGAGAGAAAGGTATGAGGTTAGCGTTTGTTAGATAATTTAGCATTTGGTTCGAAATTATTTTTTCGAGGATTTTTGCTATTACCGCTGTTCGGTGAACACCACGATAGCTTTGTGTATCAGATTGGTTCCCGTTTTTAAAGATTGGTGTAATGCTAGAATATTTCAAGATTTCTGGATACAAACCATTCAATTGGAGTAAGGAGAATAGACTAGACAGCAGTATTGGAGCATACATCATATGCTTCAGTATGCATTCGGTATGCTTTCAGTATGCATAGGGCTATATGAAAACTGTCCAACTATTACTCGGAAATTCACGTCACGCGCCGCCATTTGATTTCCATCCTCTGATTGCCAACGTCCTCTAACTCAGTATAAAATGCTTCTACCCATAACACAATATTCTTTCACTTTCCCTCTCTCTCCACTGGCATTTAATATCACTGCCTGATCGGGACGGGGCCTGAAGGTCGTATTATTTAGGATTTCCCCAGTTTGCTTAAGTTTCTGCGACAAACCCTGCCTTTAGGCTCATCACTACAAGAAAAATCAAGGCATAGACATCCTTTGCAGTTTAGAAGCCATTTTTGCAACAGCAGTCGAGGTTTGTTATCGTCCAATAGTGAAAATTTGTAATCAGCTAACAATTCTATCAGAAAAGCCGCTTCTTTTAAGAGAAGTTTCTGGTAAGGAAAAGGAAATAGAACCAATCCTACCCTTTTATTTGCACCTACAAAACCTTTGGGTAAGGGTAGCATAAGGAAACTCGTTTCTCGGTGTGTAAAATGTGGCATTTCTTCATTTAAACGTCGGATGTTTCAAATTGGGACTAAAAATAATTACCAGAGGAACATACAAACTGAGCCCGAGACTCAGAATCGTAGCCGGTTATTCTTTATGAACATCGGGGTGGTCTTATATTGACATGGTTTGCTATGTATCAGTAGCTGATCGTCGCGGATGTGTAGGCGGCCACACGGTAGTCCAATATTCGATGCAAAAAGGCATTTACTTTGATGCAAATGCTCAGAGTCTCATATATTTGGGGGGTTTCACCAGTAAGTTTTTGGGCTCGTTTTTCTTTTGACCAATTTTCCGACAACACATATTCCGAAATGGAGAAGTTTTGACGATGAGTTTTTTTCAGGAACAGTAGGTTGCCTTTTGGACAGTTTGTCAGTACTTCGTTAACGAGAGAATGAAGGGTAGGAGTAAGGCAATTAGGTTAAACAATGACAATCTGTTAGTCTTCGGAGAAGCATAGCAATGGAGAAGAGGTGGTGTTCGCATATTTTTTGCGACCACATATTTTGTCCTTAAGCTATGGTTAAATTTCAAAAGACATGTTTTACCGAAAATTAAGGGCCTTTTCAAAAATTTAGTGCCACGTACGGGGTAAAGAGGGCTTGGTTTAAGTGAGCCACGAAGATCACTTGAATTAGCCTGGACCTCCTTCGGGATTGTATGCTTCTCACACTGTTATAATTTTTCACGGTGGAAGGGATATTTACTGATAAGTTCAAGTACCCCTGGAGGTAAAGACACACGCACACACTAGACACCCTCGGCTGGTAAAGCCCACAGGTCAAAGAGGGCATCCAGGCTGAATACAGGTTTGTTGCGCCATGGATCATAGTAAAGTACCGGGACGAACAGGATGAAGAAGAAGTCCCTATCAGACCAATTAATGCTTTTGGAGAGGGTTATTATATAACAGCTTCAATGTGCTGTTAATCACCCCCGTCGCACCTGCACTTTCACACACATTCGTGCATGGTACTTGCCATAAGTCTACCTCTGGCAGGGTAAAGTATACTATGTAAAGTTAGACTAACTTCATAAAACATTTTTTTTTAGAATTTATATTTGGTAAGCACCGGGAAGGTACTGTCTAAGCAAAACATTAGTAACGAAATAAAGTTATGACAATGTGTGCAGATAAAATGTACAAATTCATAACTTGTCCTGCTATGACAACCGTTAGCAATGTTTTAAAATTAATGGTGAACTAGAAAAAATAGGCAGTGAAAAAAAACTCCTACCATGAAAATGGAGGCAGAGTTCAATAGGCCTTCATTTTCGAATAGAAGGTAGAAGAAAAAAACTGCTTAGGAAAAAATGGTCAGGTGGTAGAATAGGGTAATACTGCAGTAGCATTTCAGAATGAGATAATGAAACGTCGAGGTGATTCGTTCTTGATCACTTAGGCGTATGAAACAGAATCTCACGAAAATGCGTCAAGGAACTTAAGTCCTCAGCATCATAGGATCCAGAATTGAATTCTGACGATGGTTAGTATCCAAAGAAACCGCAGCATTTAAGACTGTGGACCACCGAATTTGTACGTCCGAATGACGTCATCGCTTGGAGGATGGGTTATATAAGGAGACATTATAGTTCATGGGCGTCTCGAGGTAGCGTAAATATAGTTTCAAGAGGTTTACTCAAATTCCCGATGGTCCTTTCTCCGAGTCATGGGGAAAGCTACTGGGAAAAGATGAGGAAAATAAAAGGTTGATAGAATCAGTGTTAAGAT
This sequence comes from Schistocephalus solidus, assembly GCA_017591395.1. NCBI lineage: Eukaryota > Metazoa > Platyhelminthes > Cestoda > Diphyllobothriidea > Diphyllobothriidae > Schistocephalus > Schistocephalus solidus. The sequence goes on along the minus strand of WEDG01002419.1, from coordinate 29,602 downwards.
AAATGTGCAGTCTTCGCTTGAATGCAGATAGACTAGTTTACGACCTTATTTCAATTGGCAAGTTATTCCAAAGAAAACTATACCAAGAAGCAAAGAAGAGATAGCGCCTACACGTGGAGGATGCAGGGGGAGGTATAATTAGTGCAGAATTTCTTAGGTTATAAGGAAGACGAACGGGGGTAATGACAGAAAGCTTGGGGAGAGTTGAACTATTATTTAGTCGGAAAAGGAGACAAAAGCCTGCTTCAAGTCTCCTGACCAAAAGAAATTTTAGCTTCGTTAGCTGGCATCTTGTTGAGTAGGAAGTAGTTGAAAGAGTCGGAAATAGGAGTTTTTTTGTGAAATGTCTTTGAACATTTTAAATTTTTGAACGGCTAGATTCGTTCATCAAACCGAAGAAAGCACAGCAAAATTCAAGAATGGGAAGTACAAACATACGATAAAGTCTTAATTTAATTTCAGGAAGGTAGAAATTATAAGAAATAAAGCCGCAAATCTGAGCAGCTTTGGCCGTAATTCTATCGGCATGAGGCGAAAGATCTAATTTATTGGTGTAGCTTAAGCCCAAGTCCTTGATGGAGGGACATTCAATCATATGGCAACCTTCAAAGATAAGAGGTTGCGGCAGCCTTACAGGCCCAAAACTCATGAAGCGACACTTAGTAGGTGAGAACTCCATTAGCCATGTAGAGCTCCAGGCCGAAAGAGCGTCTAAGTCTGAATGAATTTGTTCTAGGCACCGTTCGGTTGTAGAGTTAGAGAAGGAATACACGCATTTGAGATCATCAGCATAAATAAAAGATTGAGAATGTTTAACTATCGATGAAATATCATTTATATACAGTAAGAACAACAAAGGACCTAATACGGTACCTTGAAGGACACCACTAACAATCGGGGTAGCACTTGAGTATGAGGACCCTACTAAAACTTTTTGTTTTCGATCATTTAGGTATGATCTAATAAAGTCAGTAAGGGGACTACGAAATCCTATAGCTTCTAGTTTAGCTAGAAGTCGTTTATGAGGCACCTTATCGAATGCCTTACTAAGATCAAAATAGATAACTACTACAGATAGATGATCATTACGAAGAGAGGTTAGTAGATTTAGAAAAGACATTCGGCAGGTTTCACAAGAACGATCCGGTAAGAAGCCTTGTTGGGAAAAGTTGATAATTTTATTGCTTATGCAAAAATCCGTGATTTGTTTTGCAATTAGTTTTTCGAAGAGTTTAGCAAGATAGGGCGTTTTATGAACACCGCGATAGTTATGAATGTCCGAGCGGGAACCAGATTTAAAAACTGGTATTATAATAGAAATTTTCCAATAATCGGGGAAGAAACCATTTTCGAGAAATACTGAGAATAATTTGCTTAGTAAAGGTGGAAAATCCCTTAACTGTTTAATAAGGGAGTTTGGAATGTTATCAGTTCCAACTGAATGTGAATTTTTTAGGTGAGCTATTTCTTTTTGAATACATGAAGGCGAGAAATTAATAGTTGTTAGAAGCGAATTTGAAAGCAGAGGAATTGTGGGAGTGGGGCTAGTTTCAGTGGTAAAGTGGTTGGCAAAAAACGAATTTAACAACTCTGCTTTGCCCATATCGTCTGTTACAAATTTTTTGTTACAGTCGAGTAAGGGCGGAGTTACATTCAGACGCTTAGCCCATGACCGAACATGAAAGATTTGAGCAACAGATTTGGATGAATTGGCATCACTTAGTGCCCGAGACTCCCTACGCTTATCTCGCGCGAGCCTTATTCTCGATGCTTATTCAAATATTTGTGCAATCCTTAAATGAACTGACAAAGAGCTTTTAGATGAATCTCTAAGTTGCTTTCGTAATTTTTTAAGTCTGTTTTGGAGAAAATGCGGAACAGTAGAAGAAGCTGTATGTGAATTAAAAATCTTAAACGGGATAAAGGCCTGGATTTTTTCTGTGAGGCTCTGCAATAGCTCACGAAAAAAGTTTAGATCGTTGATTGAGAATATGCTATGCCAATCTAGAGTGCTTACGAAATTATTTACTCTTTCATGGTTTATATTAGCAAAGTCGAGGTTATTGCAGGCTTCGTAAGAAGAGGGACTGGAAAACAACAGTGAATTATTGCGTGATCACTTGTAAAAAGATCATGATGAAAATTCATAAAGAGAGGGTGGACATCGTTTGTAAAAATTAAATCTAAAATGTTGTCATTTCGAGTAACTGATCTGACCAGTTGGCACATGTTTGAAAAGTTAATAGTATCGACCAATTTCTGATGTTTAGGCGGAGAGGAATTGGCCTGCCAGTCAATGTCTGGCAGATTAAAATCGACTACGATTATTTTGACATCAAACTGAGTGTCTGCAACATTTTCAAATAGTTCACAGAGCTCGCTTTCATTGCCAGAATAACACGGAGGATTATAGACACAGCCAATTACCGCTTTTTTATTGTGAGGGAGGATGACTGAAGCAAAGCATACATTTCCAGAAAAAGACGAAATGTTCAGATGAAAAGGGAAATGTACAAAGGATGACTTAATATAAAGGAGGCAACCACCGCCACGTTTTTCAGCGCGGTCTTGTCGGTACAAATTGAAATTATCTATAGCAAGCGTCGAGTCAGAAATAAGAGAGTGAGCCCAGGATTCAGTGATGCACAGCACATCTGGATCAAGCTCAAAGACTACTGTTATATTGACGAACCTCAGATGACCATAAATCTACCACATGATTCCATGCCCACATCACACCGAAAACCCCACAAGAAGGGGACTACTGAAAGGATAGCGAATAGTCCCGGAGACGGGTTTTGTTTTAAGCTCATAGAAGACGGTGGACCTGCTGGCTGGAGCTTTTCATTTTCACGGTTGTAAGCGTTAATAATCATTGACGTAGATGACCGTATCTGAAAATGTCTATGTCCCTGTTTGCTGCTTGAGCCAACGTCGTCCTGTTAAATCAGACATTCCGAAAGTAATGCCTTTATATGACACGTGTATATCGTCCGATATCATCCCTTTACCAATTGTTTCCTACAGTCTGCAGTCCAGCAAACCTGTGCTGTTTGTTTGCTTTTAGTCTTGGGTCATTAAAACGTTTGAAATCCACCTTATGTGAACGGGTTTTACTGCAGATTACTTTGTACTCTAAACCTCTACGAACAATATTTCTTGATATTTACTTTACCTTTTTCCCGATGACCTTTCTTTTCACAGCTTTTTCGCGAGTGCGGTAAATGAAGCTAAAGTCTACTGTCACTATAATCTAATTCGCATAAGTTATTGACTTGCTTCCAGCCTCCTTGTAGCACGCGGTGAACATCGTCAAACTCGACAGTCATAAGGTTTTATTGGCTGAAAGTTGACAAATGATTTACAGGAGCTGTGTTTCGGGATGAACATAATGTATGGTTCCCTCATTGAAGTGGGAAAGTTTCCATCTCGCTAAACTTTGTGACAGCAGTTTGCATATAACGGTAGAAGTACACAGGAGCAATTTGAACAAGGCCAACTTTTTGGCGATATTGAGGGATCTCACCACTTGTATTTTAATTGTGTATGGCGAACAAAACCTACATTTACTTTCTCCTGGAGCGACTTCACCTTAATAATCAATTGTTCACAAAACATGTATATAACTTGCAAGCTCTTCAAAAATTGGCTTGAAGTTCCTTTATCAGTACCAGTTTCTGCATTTAGATTTGCCTCAACGCTCTTCGAGGTATTTCCTTTCTTACATGAGTTAACTTGAACGCGTATGCATAATCTAAAACGTCCAATAATAAAGATAGTGCAGTAAAAGCAAGATAAACCAAGGACTGTTTATTGCCTGTCCAAAAAGCCCTACAAAATGGGGACGTTGGGATAAAGATCGCCATGAGGGAAGGAATATAGCTGAAGTGCCTTACAGAAAACCAAACTGTCTTGATAACTGTACATTAGGGAGGGTGGAGCTGGGAGCTACTACAGAGAGAGGATTGACTCTGTAAGAACTTTGCAAGGACTCTTCACCCCATCTTCAGGGAACTCAGAGTCACCACGCTCACACATTCAAACAAAGGCATATTTTAAGTCCTGAGGTGCCCTTACATGTAGACAACTGATAGTTAACATACTTTCATCTTATTCGTTGATGTCAGCCAATAAAATTAGGGTATTAAAGTCGTTCTCGGAATAAGTGAAGGCGGTTTATGCGAAATTTCCAGTAAACATGCCCGCCGGCCAATTCGAGAGGGTACCCTTTTTGGGTTGTTTAACATTGCATATTTTAGGTCGCTGGACTTCTCCGCAAAGCAACTTTATCGCTGGATGATACAGAAAAATTGAACAATTTGCAGCAAGTTAAGGAACTAATCACAAACTATGACAGTTCTTTGTTGGACAACTTTTTTGAAGTTTGTTTTATTTCAATTTTAATCCATCCCCATCAGGAAGTCGTCGCCTTTCAACACTATCCGAATTTGGCTATTAAAAATTCATAGTGAAATTTATTGAGGATGCATGGTGAGAACTTAATCTATTAGCCTTACGTATAATTATTATGATAGCGTATCGAAAGAGCTTTATACTCTTACCCACCGTATTCACTACGTTTAGTCATCTTACTGTTTTATTTCCTTCCATAGCCTTGTGGACGCCGGTTTACTGCTCAAGTCAATTGGCTGCCTCTCTCACCTTTTTAACTTGTCACTTCACCAAGAGCCTCCACTTTCGAGCCTTCTGCGATCAGTTATTTTGACTATGGGTCCTCTTTACCGTCGCGCCTTAACAAGGGCTGTAAAGGTTGGTTTTATAGAATCTGGCGCTCTTGGTGGCAGTGGTATCGAGGCTGGTTCTGCTGCCGACAATGCTTTCGAACATTTTCGGTCAATGGCGGCGCTTAAGGATGAAATTATTCGGCTACTTCTCCCCGGTTCTGTGGGCGTCATGCAAGGAACTACTCTGGTGCCTCCACCTCCAGCGGTTTTGACTCGTCTCTGTGCCTTAATCAGCGATGGAGCTAAAACCAGTATCATAAAGTTGGTTGAGGTATGTGATCTGACTTCTTTACGTCTTTTATTTTGATATTTTTCGAGTTTAACCGGTGACCAATCGCAACAATATTGTCTTTTGATGGTAATTTTAATTCACGTCCAACCTTAACTATTCAAAGTGATATACATCGTAGACAGTTTTCATATGTGCTTCTCGCAAATGCACTTACGTTCAAACCGTTACGCAGTTTTAGTAGGAAGTCGGAATCTTTGCTTCATGGCTTCATCTGTTTTTGGCTTTCGAATGGTATGATTACCACATCCTATTTCTATGGAATGAGTACCTTCAAATTTTCTGAAGCGTGGAAAAAGCCATGAACATTCTGTACAAAAAGTACATTTAGCTCATCGACTTTTGCATATTTATATTCGTATTATAGTAGTCTTCCAGTATCCACATCCTATGTTTTACCAGGTGTCCAATTCACACGTTTGTACCGCCTCTACGTCTGATCCTCCGACATGTGATTTTCCCATATCCTCCTAATCTCCTGACGCATTCCACCGCCTTTGTGTAAATGATATTAGCATGTTCTTCGCTGTTAACTCGGTCCAATTTATAGGTATAGATTTGAAAATGTTACAGGCAGCGTGTTCGAGCCCCGAGGGGGGAAGGGGGGGGGGGGCAAAAATTACCATTTCGGTCTTCCTCGCCGATCGGCACCGTTCATCTGCCTGCAATAAAAGCCGCTATGTGGCTGCTGGTGGGGCTGAAGTGATTTTCAAGATAACGGGACGAGTGAGTCCAGTATCCGGCCGGTGACCGCTCATCAACCAATTTTGCCTTTTTCGTGCTTCATTTTTCTACACAAGGCAACCTGTATAGCTAATCGTACAATGTTTCCACTACAGCACTCAAAAATAATCAGGTGAGGGGTGCTTATTAAGCCTTCTAAAAGTCACAGTTATTGCTAATAAACCAAAATATTTTCTTTTATATCATCGAGAAAGTTGTATTTACCGTCGTTTATACTGAATGATTTTTACTATATACGCAATTCGTGTTAACGCATGTCTACTAAATGCTTTCTAATCTACAATGCATATCAACAAGTTTTGATGAAAATAGGCCACGTTAAGGCTCAGTTGCTGCTAGGTTCTTGTTTCTGAACACATATTCTCTTCTCTCGCCGTCAGACCGTCATAATCGCTCAATCCCGTCGTACCTCGGCTTCTCTGTTACCGGCCAAGGCCGAGACTGACATCTCTCTCGATCAGATTCCAGATATGCCAAATAGTCTGTTGAAGAGCATTGTCGAGTCTAGTACGGCGGCTTCCTCAAGCAGTCCCCTGCCTGGCATATGTCTTATCCGACCTCGACGTCTGGCCGACGAGGCGGAGCGCCTGCTCACCGGATTGACGAGCCTGCCTTTGCGCAAGAGTGATGAGGCTTCTGTACGTTTCGTCGTCACAGGTGCCGTCTTCGATGCCATTATGGACAGTCTGGTAAACATCGCTGGTCAAAGGCCCCAATTTCTCGATAAAGCTGTTCAAACCTTTGAAACAGTGCACGGTAATTTTGATTGCATTTATTGACATACGCCGCTAAATTATCTGCAGTTTAAAGTGGATCAGATTAGTTTAGCGCTTTAAACACAATTCCAGTCTCGGATAATTTTCGATTAGAGGATGCTGAACTACAAACTAAGCCCGATTTCCAGGCTTATATCCGCTTGTTATAATCAGAGTAGCCACACTCACGCAGGTGAGATAACATGAACGAAATAGGTTAGGAAAATCAGTGTGAATGCTTACCCCAGAAAGGTAGTTAATGAGAGAATTTGATCAGCGGTATAAGTTAACATGACACCGCTCGGCCTTGTTTGGCAGAAATAACCTTTCCAGCGTCTTGGCACCCTTTGGAGGGTTCTGACTCTTACTAAGACTATTAATGACTGCATGGTAGTGGGTGATACGTACGTAGCCACTGTTCAAGCTATTGTTTGTTAGTAGAGCGATGTAGCACGTTTTAAACAGTTGTAATTTTGAACTCAAACTGCACCTAACTGCCAATGCTCGTTCGTTCAGCGGCCTTGACTGATAAAAACGACCAGTTATATGCTAACGTAATTTTACGCAATAAATTATTGGCTCTGTTTCTGATAAATGCAAGCTGGTATGGCCCCCAATTAAAACTGTTGCTCATGTTAGATGTACATTAAAAAACATGATATGCATGCGTCCGGTCGCAGTCAGTGTCGTTCATATCACCATTTTTATGCCAAACTGGATCTGCTAAGTTGACCAGTATTTGGTCATAATACTGCTCACAATGACTGACAGTTATCGCCTGACTTGAGTTTGAAGCTGGAGACTATCTGGTTCACAGCGAAGCTCATGAGTTAGTGGGCAACACTTGTTGCCTTGGTCGAACTATCTTTCAAATGGGCAGGTCAAAATTACATAACCCGTCGAGTCAAACACTCGCGCTGTGTCGTTGACTCCACCAAAATCTCTGCAGTTGACATGAGATCAGTCGAAAGACCAAGTTACGAGTAGCCGAGGCTTCCGTCAAGGTAATCTTATACTAATGTGTCAGCTGGCCCAGACCCTCGTGTAAATCGACTGATCAGTATCATCTACACCCGAAGTAACCTTTCTGAAAATGTCTCCAAAGAATGCGTTCCTTTCTCGCTGGTTCAGGTGTCTCTACGCTATACTGCGCCCCTCTGAAGGTCTGCGGGGATGGCTTGCATACTGACTCGACTTTTTTGGGGAATCTGCTGCCGACCGAGGGCAGCGGAGGTCAATCACTCGTAATGTGGTGAATCCACATGCTGGGGTTTTCTAAATCGGCAAGGAGAGGCAGATATCGTTAGAAACTGGGTTCCATATCTGACTGCAGATGTCGCTGCTTTTTTCCGACGAAACGTTAGTGAATGTGATCCTACATTTTTCTATCTCTGGTTGCCCCGTCACCTGGTGTCTCTTCATATGGTTACTTGTGGAGGGTTTGTACTTAAAAATCGCATCATCGATTCGGATCATAAAACACGCTTAAACCTTCCTTTTTCTCCTCCTTTCAGTGAACCTGCCGACACACTTCTCCCAAGTACAAGTGGCCTCGGCGCGTCAAAAGGTGAAATCCGGTCTTTTGGCCCTTTTGCAACACCCTTCGACTGCATCCGAGTACCAGAGTCGCATTACCATCCTCCTCACTGATTTGGGAGCCACACAGTCGGAGGTACGACACGCAAGTTTAATGCTAAAGGAACTCCGAGTTTTTCTTGCTTGAATTATTAGGGTTCGAGCTGAAATCAGACTAAAATACTGAACCTCTGCAGAGGTCAGCACAACTGCTTGAAAACGAGTACACCTAGAATGAGATGGGAAAACCTTAATGCAAGTCCGTAGGTAAACGTATTCTGTCCGTTGACAACCTTTCAAACCGTGGTTTTTAGGAAGTGTTGGTACCGCAGAATCTGAGCAAAGGTTGCTTAGAATCAACCCCACTTTATACGCCGTCTGCGATCGTGAGCTATTCAGCGTGACAGTCTTTCTGGCCAGCCTCATTGGGCATCTTGTCCCGCCCCGTATAACCTAAACATTTGCGGTAATGGAGAGGCTGTTTGTAACTAAAGCAAGGAAGACTGGAAGGGTCACTTCTAGCTCACTAGTCGTCAGCAACCGGCCATACTTAGCCTTAGGTTTTGAAACCTGGGATTTGAACCCAAGATCTTTGTTCATTGAAAGTTTTCAAGTTCATCGACTTATCTTGTGCGATGGGCGCGTTATCCTCTCGGTATATCAACGCACGAAAGTTAGTTTTCTTTCGCTCTTATATCACTGACGAGAGTTGCCTTACAGCTGTGTTGAGAATAAGTCACTAGAACCTAGCAATCAATCCTAGGGAATGAACACTCACACCGGTTTGCTATCCTCCAATCCCTGATGGTTAAAACGTTGTGGTTTTACTAAAGTACTTAATCGTAGTCAGTGGGGACCATTGCTGCCCTGGCGGAAAGCGGTGACTTGTGCGGCATCTATCTAAATGTCACTTAACACCCATTGTGTTCTAACGACAGGGCAGGATCGGCCTAACTATACGGCACACTGACAGTTTGACCGTCGATCCCACAGTAGTGTGCGTGGGAGTTCGATTAAAGTGATAGGAGCCTTGTACCCCACCTACCGAACTCGCCTCCCTCACTCACTCAAAAGGACCGGAGATGGGATCAGTCGAAGGTGCCTTGTGTGGCGTGATCGTGCGGCTAGGCGGGCCATCACACTTCTCCCATGTTATGGATGTGCCTGTAATGCCCTGATCTAGTCACCGTGTTTTTCGGCCGTATCTATTACGTGAACAGTTTCAGAGACACACTGTACAACAAAAAGTTAATCGTTAGACTGACTATAAGCAACAAACTATAGGGTTGAACGCATTAGCTAGCTTGGTACACAGCTACTACATCGTATTTGCGATCCGCACATTTGATCTGATGAAGCAGCTTTACACTCTTGTTTCTTATGGAATTGAGTACAGAGCAAGGAAGGTAGTTAACTGATCTGTGCCTTATATGCCAAATATTAATGCACGCTCTCGAAATAGTCGAATTTTCCAGGTTGCGCTAATGCTCTGGT